>JASAON010001513.1:0-45266 GCA_030849065.1 Jaenimonas drosophilae
GTCGATGAATGAGTCGTTGTCGTCATCAATGCTAGTGAAAGAATCGTCGTTATCGTCTGTCAATGGAACTATTGTTTCTTCGTCGGAGTGGTCTAATTCATCCTCATCGAGCGAGAGCAATGCCACCACAACAACGACTACCACACATGCTCCTGTACCGGACTTCCGTAGTATGATGAATCGATTACTGTTCGCGACAAACCTGCCACGTTGGAGGCAGGTCTCATCGCTGACAGCCTATGCAGTGGTGGATGAGATGAATAGCGTTGACTTCGGCCACGGAAGCCAAACATCCTCGCTTCTTCGCGGGAGCTCTGTGGATGCGTTGCATGCGTTCTACGTGAGTATGCCGGGGCATCTCCAATCTCCTGCTGGACTTCGTGCCTATCTAACCGCCTTGGTGGCGGGTACGGCCGCGGTGCGATCGTCCGGCAATGACGCGGCGGCTTTGCGCGGTGCGTTGTTTGATGACGAGGCCGTAGTGGCGGCTGGTGTCAGTTTTGGACCCTTCACGCGACGGTGCGTCGCACCCACAGCCCTTCCCCAGACGGATTGTCTGGTGAATTATGGTGCGTCCTCAGTGAGTGTGTGGCAGCTTGGAAGTGTGGCGAGTGGCTCCTCTGCCGTGTTGGGCCCCATTGTGACCCCGCTCATGAGTGCCGAAGGTGTGGTACTGCCGTCGTTTGCTTCGTCAGGGAGCTCAGGTGGGGCCTTGGATGGCAATTTCTTCATGTTAATTGTGTTGGGTGTGTGTGGTGGCATGACCGTGCTGCTGCTGCTGCTGTGCTTGCTCTGCTGCACCTGCTTCGACGTGGGGGAGGAGACTGCGGCAGCTTCCACTTCGTCACGACCCCCACAACCCAGCAACTGCTTTTTGGACGTGAAGGTGGTTGATTCAGACGTCATGTGGATCGTTGCACCGGCAGCGACAGAGCAGCTCGTGGAGGGGTATCAGAGTATTGTTCTGCGCCTGGCAGAGCAGCACAGGCTGAAGGTGGTGCAGTCCACACGGGCAGACTATTTGTTGTTGGCGGAGAATCGTGCGACGGCAGAAGCGTTCCTGGAGGAGCTGCGGGTGGCCCTGCTGTCGTGCAAACAGCAGGAGGTGCATGTCGTGCAGGAAGCCCTGCTACGTCGTCGCATGGAAAGCCAGCCCTACGCCAGTGGCCCATTCACGCATGAGCCTGTGGATGCGTCCTCTGGGAATCATCCCATTCAGGTGCGCGTAGACTTGATGGATGGCGAGATGTCCAACGAGTCCGCCACACGACTTACCGTGACCAAAGTCTTCTTGATGCCTCTTTCTTCGTCGTAACTGAAGATGCATGCATCTTTATTGTTTCTATAAGGGTTTTTTGTTCTTGCTGTTGTTGTTGTGGATAATCACAGTTAAGATGACATGGAGTCCTCCCACACAACAGTACATCCCCATTTGTTTATTTGTTTGCTATTTGTTCTTCGCGTCACGCTGTGGAGCCGTGCGCGACGCTTCCCGTTCGGTCTAGCTCTCCATACCTCTCTGTTTGTGCAGTATGTCGGTTCTGTGAACGTTGATGTATGAGGAGGAGCCCCTTTCGGATGATGTCTGCATCCCTGAGAGACAGGTTAAATTTTCTTGGAGTTTTTTTTTCATTGTGGTGTACCCCTCCATGCCGATTGGACGTCGTCTGCACCACAAACCTAAACTTGAGCAAAGTGCGTAGTGGGGGAGAGGTGGTCTCGAAGGACGAGCTCACTCCAAAGCCGCTGCTTCTGTGATGTCATGGTCAATGTCGCCTACACAACTTTCTCTTCATCTTCATGTTTCTTCCAGATTGCGTGAATGTTGATCGCGGCATTTTTTGACCTGCCACCATGTGCATTCCATTCCCTCTCATCATTAATGGCAGACGCTTTTTCTTGCTGCTCTGTTTGTATGTCTTCCATGCTTTGCGGCACGACCCTACATCACCGCAGTCTTCGTTCGTTTCTTTCGCTATTTGTTCTCTACTCACCCCTGGGGGCGTGTGGGCGTGTATCGATGTAGCAGCGTGCCTGCGTATGATGATGTGCGTCTTGTTCTTTTTGTTTATTTTGCAGATCCTTTGGATATGCTCTGTACCACCCCCACATGCCGCCAATTGCGTCTCTTTTTTTTTTTTTTGTGTTGTGTGTGCGGATATGTGCTCGCGTCGACAACGGGTATTGTTGTACGTTACTTCATGTACCCTAGTACCGTCACTCCACACACGCAAACACATGCTTCTACCCTATCCATGGTAGTCCACGTAGAGTTAATGCTAAGTGATTGTTCTTCTTTTCATTCGTTGACGCAATCAAAAGATTCTTTGTCTCTAACTGCCACCGCACCAAAACAAAAAACAGACGTCTGTCTCTGTGACTCTCCCTTCAACTCTACTTCAGTACACAACAACTTGTTGTTGTTGTTGTTCTGCTCTCTGTCTAACTAAGCCTCTCAATCCCCTCTCTCCTCTCACACACCTCTCCACACCTTCATCCGTCCCCGCCCCCCATACACACACGTGCATGACATCCGTAGTTTTGTTGCGATCTACCTTTCTTCACGTCGGCTAAATCGACGTCGGCATTTCGATTATTTTTTTTTTTACGTTTCTCCAACGTTTCTTTCCGTCATGGTTAAGCGCCGCTTCTCCGTCAGCGTGACCACTTCTCACGGGGCTCTCGCGTTGTGGGCCATCGCCATCCTCCTCGCGCTTCAGATAGCAACCGCCGCAACGGTGGGGGTTGTTAGAGACTCCGTATGTTTTCCCTTCTCCGACTACCTGGTTGGTCAGATTTCGGGTGTGGTATCTGAGATGCATGATCCGCAGCATGTGAAGATGATTCTTCACCACAGGTGGAACTCCATGACTGTCTCCCATCAAGCAGTAACTAGTAGCACACACGAACTGACCATCAATGAAAATGTGCGCGTCCTTATTGGCATGATTCCCGAGAAATGGGCCCCTCACCATCATATCATTGTGCTCGATCCGATCATCCCATCCCAAAAAATACACATTTCAAGCCCCAACCTCATCTACCTGTTTCCGGTGCTGGAGCAGCAGCTGGATATGGCCGCTCTGTACTGCAGCCGTAACGGGATCTCCCCCATGGCCACACGAGTACTCCTCCGCAACGGCACCAGCATTGCCTCCATCACTGCTGCTGCCGACTCGGCGTTCAAGCGCTATGGACTTGGTCTGCCATCATCTTCGGTGGTTGTGTCTGGTGCCACCATCTCTGATGAGCTTCTGACCAGTGGCACGACCTTTGTGGTGGGCCTGACCACTGCGGACGTTGCACCACTCGTGACCTTCTTGGAGGCCCACAGTGATGCAACGGTGATTGTGGACTTTGATGACTTGACGGTGCTCTACGACACCTTTGTGACGTCGTTTGGCACGGAGTACAAGTCTGCCATGTCTCGGCTGCTCTACACCACCAACCTACCACGTTGGAGTCAACCTGCGGAGCAGCAGACGACTGCTCCCCCGTCCGTCCATTCTAATGAAAGCTGGAAGGAAAAGTGCCATCGTATTTTTATGGATTCCCGAGAGAGGGAAGGAGACCATGAGGCGTGCATGCATCTGAAGAACATGCGCGCTCCTCCTGGTGGACGTTACTTACACAGTGCGGCCGTCTTCAGACATGCGATGCGGGAGTATTACGATGGCATGCCCAGTGAATACCGTACCCCAGCTGGGCTCCGAGCGTTTATTGCACTGCTTGTTGCTGATGTCGCTGCTGCAGAACTGATACACGCACCGTCGCAGTCCATCAGTACCCCACTCTACCACGCTGGACGCTTCAGTGTAGCTGGGATCCGCTTTGGTCCCATCTGCGATGGAAGAGGCATGTTGTCGCTGGGAGGTGCTGCCTCCGTCGTTAACTACGCCGCAACGGACTTGTCACTGTGGTCCTACGCCAGCATTCTTCAGGTCAACATCACCCCAGTGCTGGGCCCTGTAGTGAGTGATTTCAAGGCGAGCGTTTCCAACTTGCCGGAGTGGAACCACAAGAGTCCAGGCTTGGGGACGTGCTCCGTCGTAGCTCTTGCCCTAGCTGTGACATTGGCGTGCTTCATGTTACCACGGCGGGAAAAGAAGATCAAGAAGTGCGATGTTACCGCCAGTGCTTTGGTGCACGCATAATAGTGAGCCAACTTCGTAAATACGTGTGACTCTTGAAGTTGTGATGGCTGGGATTCAGGTGGAGAGAGTCGTATGACGTAGTTTTCTCCTGTCTTTGTTTTGCAATTTTAAGCAACCTGAGACGCATGCACCGAAGAGGGATGTGTGGGGTGACGGCGTTCCCTTTTTTTTATTTCTGGGGATGCGCATTTGGGCTGCCTAGGCATAACAATTAAGTGCCGGCGCTCGTTGTCCTCAGTGAGTCTGGCCCTGATGGGAGCAATGTGGGCCGCAAATAAAAAGTAGAGTGTATTCGACGGTGGATGCAAACATATCTCGTTCATACGTTTCCCGCATTTACTACCTCTCTACCGCAGCTCAGTGTGTACTGTTTCTTCAGCTTATGATCCTCCCTCAAGGATTGTATTTTTTTACTTTTGTCCCGTTCTTACACCTGACTTTACTACACTCACTGAGGGCTGATAACAGGTGTTGTATCTGATCCATTTCTTTCTACGTTGCTAACTGCTCCATCATCGCGCGCTACCATTTGCCCTCATATCCAGGCACTTTTTTCTGTTTTTGGCGGACGTTTGTGCTGACTGCGTTCCAGAAAACTTCTCCTTGCAGCATCTAAGCCCGGTTGATTCAGTTAGGAATTTCTTCCCTCTGTCATCCAGTAATTTTGTTTATGTTGGCGTGTTCTGATGCAGTGGAGGTGAAGATGGCATACAGTGTACTTCTGGATTGTGCGAAGGACAGTTATTTCTATTTGTCTTTTTTGTTGTAGGATGAGAATCCTCTGCAGAGCTCATACCTTTGCAATAGTGCAGTTTCGTGATATAGCAGTCACCACACCGAGTGGTGCCATCACTATTGGTGTACTCGCCAGTACTTAGTCTACTGGGTGAATACTGGCGAGCACCAACCGCAATGGTGAAGGCAAGGCACATGTGGATGATGGCGTGTACCACAGTGTTTACCTACCAGTGCTGAAGATACCCCATTCCATGTTGTCTCCTCTGATATGTGTACTGAGGAGGCATTTTCTTACGTTTTGCAGTGCAAGAGAGAACATCACGATCTAATGTGGCAGATGCTAGAGAGCGCTGCTTTGCGGACTTGTGCTTGATGCCCGATGATGTTCCGCTGGAAAAAGTGCTCATGCCCACTTCAACTTACCCTGTACGTATGAAGATTGATATCTTTGATGCGCCATGCTCCTCGGTTACAGCTGTACGACACCCCTATTTTCTTCTTCTTTTCCAATATCCACTTCCTTGATAGTCTTGTGAGCACACGGACGCTGTGAGTGTGTCATCGACTGCGACGCGGACTACCCCACACATGCTGCGGGTGTCCAATCCAAACAGGCTCCGGTCAGGGCCTGGAGTCATCCGGAGCTTACTCATCCTCATTGTCTTGGCACTCTGCCATGTGGCAGCAGCTACCCCGCCAATCTCCATTATCACCCTAGATATCACCGATGGCACCACGTCTAGCGCCTACCTATCAGCACAAACTGCCGCCACAGTGTCAGCGCTGCTCGGAGGTACAGGGCTGAGTATTCCGCCCGGACAATTCACCACTTCTTCTCTTTCAGTGACATCGAGTGATGCAGAGGGCCGCATGTCTGCGGTGATGGCAAACACACCCGCTGGATTCTTTATGGGTGGCATTCCGAGCACCGTCACCAGCTTCAACAGCGTGCTAGTGCTAGACCCCATTAACTCGACCCGCAGCTCACACCAGCCCAACCCCAACCTCATCTACCTCTTTCCGGTGCTGGAGCAGCAGTTGTACATGGCCGCTCTGTACTGCAGCCGTAACGGGATCTCCCCCATGGCCACACGAGTACTCCTCCGCAACGGCACCAACAACATTGCCTCCATCACTGCTGCTGCCGACTCGGCGTTCAGCTTCTATGGACTTAGCCTGCCATCATCTTCGGTGGTTGTGTCTGGTGCCACCATCTCTGATGAGCTTCTGACCAGTGGCACGACCTTTGTGGTGGGCCTGACCACTGCGGACGTTGCACCACTCGTGACCTTCCTGGAGGCCCACAGTGACGCAACGGTGATTGTGGACTTTGATGACTTGACGGTGCTCTACGACACCTTTGTGACGTCGTTTGGCACGGAGTACAAGTCTGCCATGTCTCGGCTGCTCTACACCACCAACCTACCACGTTGGAGCCGGGGGTCGAGCGCCGCATCGAAGTCTTTTGCAGAAGCGGTTCAAGCTACCTATCAAACCCCTGCCGGTATGCGTGCATACTACACGGTGCTGCTCAGCAACTCCTTGGTCAGGAGTCATGGGTCGGGGATTGTAACCACGACATCGCTGACACAGGCTTTGTACTCAGCAACCCTCTTTTCAGTCGGCGGCATGCGTTTTGGCCCCTACAGCACCATGTGTATTGCCCCAGCACCTTCCCCATCGTCTTGCGTGGTCAATTATAACTCCGTGGGCATGGCTCTGTGGCCCTATGCAGCTATTGTGGATGACACAGTGGATCCGTTGATTAGTCCGACAGCAACACCTCTTGGAACCTCTCAAGAAGGTATTCTGAACGGACGCGATGACTCCCCCATCAATGATTCGTTGAAGGTCATTTTCGTTGTGGGTGGAGTGATGTTGCATCTGCTTGCAATCATTGTGCTGCGCGTGTACTTTGGCTGTTTCTGGTTCATCCCATTGCTGACTGATAGTGATGAGGAAGAGGAGTGCTGTGAGATGCCGCGTGCCACGTCGGGTGTGGTGGAGATGAAGCATGCTGCGTCTACGAAGGATTGCCAGGTGGACGACAGCGTCACGAGCTACATTTGTGTGGATCTGATGGGCACACATGAGTTCTTTGCCCAATCACCAGCGGTAACGGAGAAGGTGGTGCATGAGTGGCACCGCTCCATATCGATCGTGGCCGAAGGTTTTGGTGTGTCCTTGGTTCATGCTCAGAGATGCCGTTTTATTTTTTGCCACAGTGACTATGCCAAGGCCACGCACTTTGCTACACGTGTGCATCATGAGTTGCAGGATAATGCCTTGAAGGGGGCGAAGGAGCTGTACGGCATGGTGAATACAGGCTCCAGCGACGGCCAGAATGGGGAGCAGATGACGTCCCGGGTTTTATCCTGTAGAAGTTGCTGCGGTGTGAAGGATGATGGAGGAGAGCCATCGTCGTTGCGACTTGTAACACACATCATTCTTCGTCGTGGACTGGCTGGGTGTGCAACCGTAGGGTCCCTGCCCATCTCCGCTTCTTGGAGCTGCCGGGTACAATGATGATGTGGAGTTGATTGATGGAGGGGTCTCCCGGCGGTGATGCCTCAACGACTGCACGTTGACTTCACTGAAACGTTCGGGAGATCATGTAACAAAGGCAGACACAACTGGAGGTGATGAATCTAACAAGGTCCCTGAACGTTATTCGCTGCTGTTTTTTTCTTGTTCTTTCACATCGTGGAGCTGGCAACTCACTGTAGATTCTTTTTGCTATTCTGTCGTGGTTCTTTCTGTTCCTACGACTGTTCGCCTTGATGTGCAGCTATGGGCTACTGTACGTTGAGTGTTCATTGTGGTGAAGAACTTGCTGCTACACTCACAATGAATAAGATGTTGTACTTTGCAGGATGGAGGCACAGAACGAGATCTGTAGCACTTGGAGTGACATCCTAGCAAAGAAGTTAATTCTTTTTTAATTATTTTTTGTATGTTTTTCTGATTGTTTGTTTTTCATTCTATGTCCTTTGATCAACAGCATCTCGTCGCGGAGCCATTCTCAGCGCTGCTACAAGTTGTGCTCCTCCATGTCTCGAGTAGGATTGCGCGGCTTCCGTGCAATTGTTAGCAGTCTTCACAACTTTTGTGAAGTGCTACATGGTTTCGCGTTATGTTTTTTTTCTTCGTAGGATTTTCTGCTACTTTTTCGTTGTTGTTTGGTGATGTGCTACGCTCGATGAAAGCGCTGGAGCACGTCTCTGCTTTTAGTAGTGAACCACGCAGATAAACGTCTTCTTCCTCTTCCCCGATTTGTGTTTTCTGTTTTTATACCCTCTGCTCGCAGCACCCTCCGAGGACTACACCCTCGCGCATGTACGTACACAGAATGGAGGATCTCTCAACAGATGCATGGACATCGTGAGTGCGTGATACGATGTACTGCATCACTCTGAGCCTCCAGGGGTGTCTGTTTGGGCTGGCGTTTCTTGTGTTCGATACTTAATGATGACGACAACATTGCGTTTTGATACAGCGAAACCGAAAGTCTGCTATAGAAAAAAAAAGGACATATCTCAGCTGTTGCATGTCTGTGTGCCTCACTTGCTGGAAGGATCATCGTATCTTTGTGCTTCTTCCTGCTGTGTTGTCATTTTTTTATTTGTATTTTGTAGATCACACGGTCTCCATGTTCGAACCGTGGAAGCCACACCGTGAGGTGAAGGAGCGCAAGCCATTGTGGGACTACAGCGGCTGCATCGGCAGTGAAAATGATGCCGCGGCAGAAAACAAACCATCCTCGGCGGTGCGTGCGGAGCGGACGGAGATACCGAAGGAGGCCAACGACGACATGACTGTGTTGTTGGTTCAAACAGACTTGGGCGAGATGATGTCTGAGACCAACACACTCCTGCGGCAGTTTGCTGCGTCGCAGTCGTGCGAGGTGATGCGTTGGGGTGGTGGGTGGGTCCTTCTCGCGCCATCAGCCTCTGCGGGAGCACGCACAGGGTCCATCCTTCAGCGCAGGCTGCACCAGGTTTCTGCGGGAGAGAGGCCCGAAGGTGAGGAGCTGCGTTCATGCCATATAGGCATCCACACTGGCAAACGGAACAACGACCCTACACAACCCCCATTTATTGACGTGGTCGCAACAGCCTCTGTTGCGGCACACCACTGCACAGGAAGCCAAGTGATGATGAGCGGCTCCACAAGCGGACAGCTCACACCGCAAGAGCTGGAGCGCTATGGTGCCGTCTTCCGTGGAAGCACAACGGTAGATGGGCAAGGGTCCGTTGATTTTTATGAATTAACAACGCCCGAGGCGGAGCGCCAAGTGAATGGAAGGGCCTCCGTCTACGTCCTCTTTGCTGCGCTCTTAGAATGGCTTACGGCAGATTCACCAGCCGAGGAGCCCGCATCAGCGCCACCACCGCCGCCAGAGCCTGCAGCCGCCCCATCAACCTCAGCGGCCAACCCAGATGAGGTGGCAATGTTGTGTAGTGAGGAAGTACGATTGCCCGGTGCGCGGAAGTCCAATGTGGTGGCCGTAGTCCCAGAGTCCTTAACGGCGACGGAAGAGGTGTGTCGGGCTGGTGAAGCGCACCCACAACAACAACAACACCAAGCGTCTCACCACGACGAGGTGGTGCAAGATGCTGTAGTAGTCCCCCAACAAGCGTGGGAGGTTGTGGAGCCACGGCAGACGCAGCCGTACCACCAACACGTGATCTCTCCACGCACAGAGCATGATGTAGTGGTGTACCCGCTATTTGCGGAAGAAATTAGAATGCCAGGTGCCACGCAGTCCGTCCTTCACCCAGTCCAAAACACGGCAGCACCTCAGCCAACGCCCCCTCTCACCGCCAGATGGATGCCTGAGGAAGAGGCAAATGTGCAGCCGCTCTTCGCAGAGGAGGTGAAGATGCCCGGTGCTTCGATGTCCGTCCGTCGCGCCATTGAAGAAGACGCGTTGGGCAATCCATTTCCTCTTCACGCCGTTGAGACGAGGGTACCCGTTGCTAGAGCTCCCATCACCGAACACAACAACGCTGGGCAAGATCCAACATTCTACCCACTACCACAAGTGGATGCCCCTCCAAGGACAGAAGAGGTGTACGTACCACCACTTCCACTCCGGGCCATTGAAGTGCGAGCACCATATGCGACAGCCTCTGTCGTTCAAACGCTCCCACAGCCGCCAAGACAAGATGCCGTAGAGCTTCCTGTCCTCTGGGCCTACGAGGAGTACCCACCACGTTTTATCAGCCCCAACCTTGATCAGAATCACTGGACTCTGGCCGAGCCGCAAAGAACGGAGGAGCATGAGGTTCAGCCACTACACGCCCGAGAGGTCCGTCGACCAAGCGTAAGCCACTCTACCATCCACAACCGCTCTGCGATGCGCTCTCGGTCGCAGCGGCAGGGGAGCTACGCGAGCCTAAACCCGCCGGTGCTTCGGGCAACGGAGTTTATGCCTCCACAGCACCGCATACATACATGGTCAACCTCCCGTGACCGACTTCACTCTCCTACCCCACCCCCACCCCCACCTCCCGCCCAAGACCCACAACAATCGGCTTCACTGGTGCAGCAATCCTTCTACGCCGATGAGGAGGAGGGGCGCATCGTTCCCAATGGGTACACCCACGACTCACTGCCTTCACGGCTTCACCCACACCGCCAGTCCCACAACAGTGGTCATCAGGAGCAGCCGGTGGAGCAGGTGTCCGCTCCTACCCAAGTGAATTCTAGCCCAGTCATCCCACCGATGGAGGAGTACGGGGAGGAGGTTGGCCGACGTGAGGTTGTGGCACCACCAACAACAACCGCACCAAATCCATTTGATCGCAACGGGCGGGAGGACCAGTGGTCGCCTCGTGATGGCGATGCTGCCGATCGTGAGAGCGCCGCCACCACCGCGATGCGTGCGCCACGTCTTCGTCCATCTACCCTCGACGAGGCCAGCAACGCAGCGGCCTGGGGTACGTGGACTCCTCCACCCACGATCCAGCCCGTCACGTCCGAGTTTCGCAACGGCCACCCCACGATGCACTACACAAGTGTGTCGCGCTGCATCAACTGCGGCAACGGGCTGCTCTTCCGCCTGGTGGAGGACACAACAGGACGCTGGGCCTACTACAACGACACGACGGACTTCAACATGCTCGTACGCTTCACCCTAGGTCCACGCAGCAACTTTGTTCCACTGGGCTACACGAAGGTCTACAAGGACGTTGACACGGGCGAGTACAAGGGTGAGCTGTGGATTCCACCCTTGGCGACCTCCATGTTGCTGGTGGGCCACGTTAGAGGCTTCAAGATGCGGTACAAGGGCGTCCCTGTGAGTCGTGCAGCTGCCATTGAGGGACGACGCTTTGAGCACGAGCACGAACAGGAGGAGGTGATGGAGTTTTAGGGGGCGGCTACCACCTATGATATTGAGAGGTGCACCTCGCATCAGCTTCATCAGATTGTTTTATCAAGATACACGGGTACGGACAAGGCTGTCTTGCGGTGCTGCCAAATATCGTTTGTACCGTTTGTATCAACGTCCGCTCCCGTTGTGTTCCACTATTGCTGCCAGGTCGATGAAGCGTCTACTCGGCTGTAGAGGTGTCGGTTTTCCGTGTACCTTTCCTGCTCCTCCTCTCTCTGATATGTACACAATACCTGATTTTTCTTTCTATCAGTTTGTTTAGAACGACGCACGGGGGTATGCTCCCAGAGCTTTGATGATGCACGTGTTAGGGCAGCAAGGAGGAACGTGGTTTCCATCTCTGTTGTCTGCGCCCCACCTTGTGAGATCTCGCGAAGGAGGGCCACGTTTATTTGTTTGTGTTGGTGCGTTCGTGCTTGGTTAATACCTTAGAACAAAGCATGGCTTCTGGATGAGTGATGCTGATGTGATGATGCATTGATAGGGAATGTCGTGTCGTTGTACTACACCCAATAATTACCTAATTCTTCCGACTCTCTTGTCTTGATGTTTTTTGGTTGGGTGATAGACCCCACCCGTTGCTTGTTCATATCACAACAACGGGGGCACTTTAGGAGGCGCGTTCCTCAGTGGAGAGGTATGCGCTTGACGACAGTGGGGATCATGCAGGGAAGATGTTTGTTGGCCACGACAATGCTGTGGTTGTTGTTGGCAACGCTGAGCGCGGGGGTAGCAGCTTATGATTCTCATCTGACGAAGAGAATGTTGAAGACGGATGACAAACTGGATGGAACTTCAGCACACTTACAAGACACGTTGATTCACAACATCCTCCCATTAAAGTACGACGATATCGTGACGCTGTTGCTGGAGGATCGTGGAGATGCCGCCTTGAACTATCTCTACAACCAGACGATTGCCATCAAGACTATGCTCAACACCACGGAGGAGGTGAATGAGTACCTCTCCATTCAGCACACCACCCGCTCCTTGGTCGTGAACTCCAAGAATGCGACGCAGGTGGTTCGTGAGTACGTGGCGGAGCACACTATCTCCTTACTCGAGGGAGGCCTTCCAGCTTTTATAAAAGGCCAGAATGGCCTCCTTTTTGTTGATCCCATCAACCTCACGACGGGGGTGCATCAGGTGAATCCAGAGTTCATCTACATGTTCCCCACCTTCGGGCAGCAGTGCTTTGCGTTTGCTCAGTACCTCCGCACCCACTCACAGTCAGACGCGCACAGCCACGTGATCATTCGTGAGGAAAGCGGCATGAACCGCGATGAGCTCATGCAAGCCATGAACATTGCCCTCGACTACTTCCATTTTGCACCTGCCACAGCCCTTGTTCAAACCAAAGGCCTCATAACCAACTCCATTCCTACCGAGGGCACCAGCTTCTTGGTCGGACTTCATGCCGGCGACGTGGCACCTCTGGTGAACTTCCTCGCCGCCCATGAAGAGGTGACGGTGATGATCAATTTTGACGACCTCACGATCCTCTACGAACACCTGATGGTGGAGCTTGGCAACCAGCCAGAGCTGACCCAACTGCGGAGCCGCATTCTCTTCGTCACCAACCTCCCCCGATGGACCTTTCCCCCACCCATCAACAGTGGGGTCTTCTCCCTCTTCTTTCAGCACACCCCATCCACGTACTGGACCCCGGCAGCGATGCGCTCCTTCTTTGTCGAGTTTTTTGTGGACTTTGCGTCCCAAATCACCACCGCCCTCTTTCCACACTTTCTGCAAACCCAGATTTACGCCTCGCGCATCATCCAGATCGGGCCCATCACCTTCGGCCCCTACGGCGCGCAGTGCGCCTACCCCACCAACATTACGTTTGAATGTCTCACCAACGCCGGGGCAACGAAGATGAGTCTGTGGAGGTACAGCAGCCTCTTTGATGAAGAGGAGGAACCTCTGCTCACGGACATCACCCCACCAGAACGTGCGCTCTACGCGGGCCGGTCCAACGACATTCAGTCCAAACTCTTCACGGTAGAGCTGCTCATCATGGTCATTGTTCTTGTCGTGCAGATTGTGGGCCTCACGACCTTGGGGATATTGATGGCCACGGGACGTTGTGGCTTGTGGGAGGAGCCCGCGACGGTGCTGAGCGTTCATCTTCACCGGAGCCGCCCCGAAAGCCGGCGAGATCGTGGTGCACTCGTGTGGGCCATGAAGACGGCGATGCTCAACTTCTCAGCCGAG
Source organism: Jaenimonas drosophilae (assembly GCA_030849065.1). NCBI lineage: Eukaryota > Euglenozoa > Kinetoplastea > Trypanosomatida > Trypanosomatidae > Jaenimonas > Jaenimonas drosophilae. Next base: position 13,504 of record JASAON010001513.1, read on the forward strand.
GTGGATGTGATGGTGAAGTCGTGTGGAGCGATAGAGGTGGAATCAACGCGCTCCGGTTTTGATGTGGCCACGCCAGATGCGGTGACGGCGCTTCGCCTCGCCGTGGAGCTGCAGGAACACTTTGCCTCGGACGCCTACCGCTCACTCCACCCCGTCTTAGATTTACGCATGGGTCTGCACACAACCTTCTGTGACTGTGCCCCGAGCTTCGAGGCGGGCAATGTGGTGGAGCAAATGGCCCCCACCGCGGTAATAGCCAAGTGCATCTCTCACCAAATAGCCACCGCGGGTAGCATTTTTGTGTCGGGGTGGACCCTCCGCGCCGCCCGCTCCGAGTTTCGTCAGCGCGGGTGGAGCACAACCAACGCACGCATCTTCCACCTGGACGACCTGACGGACCCGATCCCCGTGAGTGAGGTCCGTGGCTTCCGGCCCCGTCGCAGCAGCCTCTCCACGGATGGAATGGACACCGCCCATTCCCTCCACGAAGGCAGCCGAAGCTCCACCCCACAACAACGCAGCTCCTCCGCGTCCAATTTGTGGAAGCCCTCCCTCTCCTCAGGCCACTCATCCTCCCCACTCGGCGCCCCATCTTCTGCCGTCCTCGCCCATGCCCCGCCCCTCTCCATCTCTTTTGTCGCGGAGAGCTCCGACAGCTCGGCCTCCCCAGTTGCCAGCTCCTCGGCCTCTCCACCACATCGTTGGATCGCCGTGCCCCACCCTCCCACATGGGATGAGTCTGCGGTGGAGCTCGGCGGCAGCCGTGCACGCGGTCCAATCTTCTCCACGAACATGTCAGCGAGCTTCGACCCGCTCTTCTCGGACCAGGGGCCGCTCGCCGGCCTCCCGTCCTTCAGCGCACCGCGCCCCATTCGATGCCTCTCATCGATGGAGGTGTCGAGCTCCGGCGTGCCACAGGAGAAAGACGACGCACGCCACACCCAAAAGTACTAAAAAAACGACGATTTTATCAAAAGAGTTGTGATTTGTTTGTATTGTTTGGTATTGTTGGGTGGACCAATGTTCTGACTCTTCTCTTTTTTTTTCTTTGTTCTCTCTGTCTGGCATTTCCTCCATATAACGAGTTTTCAATTTTTTTCTCTTTTAAAAAACAAGCTTTTTTCTGTTGCCATTGCCGAGGTTGTGGGAGTTTGTGAATGTGCACAGCATGACGGCTGTCTTCTTCTACTCCTTTTTCGCTGTATTGTATGTTGTTCGCTGGCCGCGGTCGTCTATGCTGTATGAAAAAGGGGGTGCTGGCTGTACAACACCCTTTTCTCCTCCTCCTCCTCTTCTTTTCCCCCAACACCCACAGCGTTTACTGTGTGTGAGAAAGAGTTTGTATCTGCCTGTACGTGCATGTGTGTGTTATCGGGCGCAGGAAAGAAGAACCACTTCTAATTGTTGTGCGCTCGGTTTTGCTTGCTTTTTTTTTGATGTTGTGGTTGCGGAGTGACACGTAGATACCGTACGGTGAGGTACGCAGCGCGGAAGATGTCGAGCTTTCATGTGTATGACTTCGCCAACGAACACGTTGCTTGTGGCGCTCATCATCTGTTAGACTGTTGTTTTGTATCTTGTTTTTCTTTCCTTTCATTTTGCTCGGACACCTTTCTTTGCGGCTTTTTTTTTTTTGCTTTCTTCGATGGGGGTGTGATGTGCAGCAAATAGGAACCACCATTCTGCGCTGTGGGGCGTCCTTGAAAACCGCTGTGCTTGATTCCGTACGTTGTGCCGCTGGTTGTTGCCACCACCTTGTTGTGGTGTGGGAAGTCAACCACATGAACAATGCATGGGCATGTCTTCCACAAACGGTGCTCCTCTCCATTCTAGCCAGCCATCTACCCATCTCCCGTGGTATCCCTACGTTCTTCTTGTATGTATGTTGATGGCCACCATGACTCCGCCGCACAACGTCTTTCCTCTTGCAGAGGTTCTATCTTCTTCCTACTTCCTTGCTTGTTGAGGGTCCGATACATAAATTCATCCACAACATTTGTGCTTCCTGTTCTTGTTGTTGGATGAACTCTCCTCGTCGGATGAATGCCAGATAGATTCGTGATAGGCGTCAGCTCCTGCTTTCTGGGATTTCAAAGAACAATACAATACAATACAATACCACACATTGCACGCGTTTTTGTGTGCGTGTGCATGTGTGTGCCTGCAGCAATGCTGAAGGTGTAATGTGCAGGATGACTCACCATATCAACGAAGATATCTTTGTTTTTATTTTTCTCTTCATCTTGTGTGTGCTTGTTTCTTTTCGTAATGCTGTGGATTCTCCCTCCGTCCATGCAACACAAAACATGCTTCTGGTCGAACACGTTGGGGATTCGGTCGTTATGTTGTGGTGTTATTTGGCAGCAATCGGGGTGGTCAGGAAAAAAAAAGTGCAGATTATCTGAGGTTGTGCGTGGTGCCGGAGAGGCCACTGCGGGGTCGATGAGGGGGCTAAGCCCGTTGTCTCAGATTGCTGAATACCCAATCATCACAATCATCACTCCTGGACTCAATGCATCATGTGTAGATTGTCTCTCTCACACACACACTAGTCGTTCTTCTTTGTTCCCATGGTGCAGCAGCACAAACACACCCGCGCACACACACACACACACAAACATCCCCGATCTCGGAAATTCCGAGACGTTTACCGAGTACACTGGTGATTTTTCTGCACCACTATTTGGAAGGTTAAAGACTTGTTGAGCATTACAAGCTGTTGTCAGACAATGTGGAACACAACGTGGCGATGAATATGATGTGAATGGCGGTGGGCTTACCTGCTACTTAATGCCTCTTTTTTTCCTTCCTTCTTTTTGATGCGTGAATCATAGATGAGTCGAGAATGATCTCTTCGTCGCAATCATGCCTCCGCGTATGCTGTGTTGCACTTGTTGTTTTCATTCTCGTCCACAGCGACGTAGGAGAAGCCGCCTCCACCTTCACCACTTCTCAAAGCCCAACTCGTGACGCACCACTGAGCGAAGCACAGGTATCACATCAGCTCGCACCTCTGGCAGGTGAATCGTCAGGCAACGCCTCTGCCGCACATCTTTTGGATGCTGACCTCTTCACAAACAACCTCTTCCCCTTTGCCATTACCACCCTCAATTTTGTGGTAGCGCAAGACGGTGCATCCAATGACACCGATGAAGCTGCCAACGAGACCTACGAGATGATCTCATTCATGCACACCAACCACGTCTTCCACATCTTTGACATGGACGCACTTCCTTATCGTGGTCTTGTGCAGAATGGGTCGCTGATCCTACCTGATGATTTTCCCGATCGTGAACTTTTTTCGGCGTCCATTTTGTTGGGGTTTCTGCCCCCAGAATTCGCCACACCGCCCGAAATCGCCTTCATTGTGGATCCCATCGCGAAAGAAACACGTCCCCACATACCGCGCAAAGATGTGTTTTACCTCTTCGCCACCTTTGCACAACAGCTGTACGTCTATGCCCACTACTGCAAATCAGAGTTGCTGGAGCCCGTTCATGCCGTCATTCGCCACAGCACACCAGATGCCGATGCACACGTACTTGAAGAAATTGTCAGGACCTTGCTGGAGTTGCCGCTGCAGCTGACCTCGCACCACTTCACTTCCACTCGTATTGCAGATTTTCTCTCCCCGGATGGGGCCAATATCATTGTTGGCGTCACTCATGATGATGTGAAGGATTTGGTACTGTTCCTCGATAACAACCCCAACGCCACAGTATTGATTAGTTTTGATGAGTACACTCTTCTTTTTGATGCCATCATGAAAGTCTTTGGGTCTACGTACCGCCCATCCATGGACCGACTGCTCTACGCCACCAATCTACCACCACAGAACGCCTTCTCAGAGGACCATATGGTGTCCATGTTCATGATCTACACCACCGCACAACTCCACACACCTGCTGCCATGCGGGCCTTCTACGCCTTGTACTTTGCCGAAGCCGTGACCAGTGAGTCATCCTCGGCAAACCTAACCACCCTCGCGGACACCGTCTACGCCATGCAGGACGTGCATGTGGGCAACATCAGCTTTGGTCCATTTCGTGAGTCCTGCCCCTACCCCAGCTCACAGCGGCACTGCTTGGTCAATTTTGGTGCAGCAAACATTTACCTGTGGTCATTTGGAAGTGTGGTGGCCAACTCCACGGCGATCCCTCTCGACGGCCCCATCACCCCTCCATCCTACTTCACCAATGCGATTCTCGAGAGTGAGATGCATGACAACAAGTACTACAACCGTTTCCTGTTTGCTACTCTTGGCTTCATCTCAATGATGATCCTGCATTTGGTGGTAACCATCATCATGTGCCAGTGTGGATGTCTGGAAAAGCACAACGCAATCGCCACTGTCGTGGGCGTACGCATCATGCACAAGCCTCAGCTGTGGGCTGCTGTGCCTGAGGAGATGGAGCAGGCCATGACCAACTTTTGCAACGATGTGACCGCACTGGAATACCAATACAAGGGCACTCAGATTGAATGTACCCCAAGGGGATTTGTGGTTGTGTTTCTCAGCTCGTCCGATGCACTGCGTTTTGTGTGTGATGTGCTGCACTCACTGGAGAAGCACTCCTCGCCATTCCCCATGGGCACCGTAGCAGATCTTCGTGTGGGCATCAACAGCGGCAAGTGTGCCTGTGTCCTTCCCTTTGAGCAGGCTGACATCCCTCTACTCACTGAGGTAGTGGCACCCATTGGCCTCCTTGCCAGCTTGCTGACCCAGGAGGTGTGCTCCAAAGGGGGAGAGGTGATGATGACGGAGTGGACCGCAGGCCTCCTTCACTCCATGACTTCCTGTGGCAAAATGGCCTTTGTGCATCGATACCAACTTGATGACATCATCACCTCATTTGGAGTGTGGCGGTTCAGCCGTACATCTGCTGCTTCTGTGGAAGATGATCGCCGTGTGAGTGAATCTGTGGCATCCAAGATCGCCTGCTTCAACGCAAACGCCAGCGCCAACATGGGGCGTCGGGCCTTGGTTGTTAATCATCCCTCTGCCACCATGTCCTTATCAGATTCTGCGCTCTACTGCGGCTCACCACTACGGATGATGCTTCATGCTCCACAACCGCAACTGTCAATGTAAGGATGTCTGCCGTATTTTTGCAAATCGTTGTCGATCCCCCACCCCTCCATCATAGGGTTCGCGCTCAAGACGTATTTGCTTGTTTTATAGCATCATGTTCATGGAGCATTTTTAGTCCTTTTATGAAACAAACAGACATTGCATACTTTGCATTCACTCTCTTCCTCCCATTCCTTCATAAACCCCAACTTTTTTTTTTACAGCACTTTCTTCTTCTATTTTTTCGTTCTTGCATTGATCCCCTTCATGGACAAACGCAGCAGAACAGATGACGTCAGATCATTCTGAGAGAGATGATATTGATGGTCGCTATGCTACATTTGTTATGGTTCATGTACCTCTGCGTGCGCACCAATTCTTCTCAGCTATTCGGCGTTGACATTTCTACTTGAGGTCGACGACTTGAGAAATTAGTGTTACGTAGATTATGTGGGCAAGTAGGGGAGAGCTCACGCTCTCCCTATTCTCCTCAGCCGATATGCAACTATTTGTTGCTCGTTCCTTTGTCGCGTGGTGATGTCGCTATGAAACTTGATCCGCAAGTAAGTACAGTATTGCTCCCATTGTTTCGATGTTTTTTTTCTTCCTTGTTACTGTTTCTGTTTTTCCTCCCCTCCTTTTTTTTTTCGTAGCTTCGTACGGGGGATTACGCCCTTGTCCAATACTCCATAATTGCGCCTTGTACTCTTAATTCTTGTTCATGGTTGGATTGATGCGTGCGAGTATTAGACTGTTTTGTGTCGGTCACGTTGGTGCTGTGGCAGATGACACAATGCGCGTTGCTAGCATCTTTTTTTTTTTGCTTTGCTCTTTGTTTTTCCTTCCTACTGAACTTGCTGTTTTGATTGGACATTTTTTTCTTTTTTTACCCCCGAAAGACGATATGGCGTTGTTTGTTGAGGAACTTCATCTCTGCACGATTTCCTCTCCAAACCTGCCTTAACGCTCACAGCTACCCTGATATGTGTGGGTTCAGTGGTAGATAGAGCCGTAGAGTTGTTTACGTTTGGTGGCATGTGCCTCCTTTCTTCCCATGTTCTTTTGGAGATGCCTCTCCCATGTTCTCATTCCTCGTTCCGCCCTCCCTTTGTCATGCTCTTGTATCTTCTCAATTTTTGGCGATTACCGACACGTATTGTCTTCCGAGTGCTACTGCGTGAAATGTGGCCCAACTCTGGTGAGGAAGAGAGGGCGAACAACGAACTGTTTGGGGTCTAAGTCTCATCTGAAATGTTGTGAGTAGAGTTTGCTACATGTATGGACTCAACTGATGCCATATTGCGTCGTTGATTTTTGTTTTTAGGACCACGCGTACACATCTAGTGAAGATAGGCGGACATACTCAGACAGGTGCGATGGACCTCCGTTTGCTTCGATGCGCACTCGTAGCCACGCTCGCCATCCTTGTTGCATCTCAACCAGTGGCAGCCATTCGGATTGGTACGGGCTTGTTAAGTACATCATCGGCAGGGGTGTGCCGAAATGCCGCCGTGATGCATGAACGTTCTCCACGCATCGTCACCTTGTTCGTGAACGTCACCACCAATGACTACACCAGCAATGCCGTCAGTGATATGGTTTTTGTGTCTGATTCCCTTCGAGACCTTGACGCCATCCGCAAGTCCATGTACTACTCCCATGACGGTCTGACAATGGAAGTGAATGACAGCACGACCCCAGACACCTTGGGAAGCTACGTTCGCCACAACAACGTCAACGTCATTCAGGGCGTACTCACACAGGAGTTGGCCCTCTCCTCCTCGGTGCCAGTCCTGGATCCCATTGCCTCCCCATCCACCCTTCTTCATTGGGGAGATACCACGGTTGTGTATCTCTATGCCACCTTGGAGCAGCAATTCTTCGTGTACTCATTCTACGCCGCTTCACTAAAGAAGATGCCGTCTATTCGGGCGGTGCTGCGCAACACCAGTGGCATGGTAGCAGTGGAGAGCATCCTCAACGAGAGCATTCAGTACAACCGCCTCCGCTTGGAGTCGGTGGTGTACTTCGAGGATCACGTGGAGGACGCACTACATCCACTGGGGGTGAGTGTTATCGTTGGCCTCAAGGAAAACGATGTTGTGCCCCTTCTAACTTTCCTCAGACAGCATGAAGAGGCCTCCGTGGTGGTGAATTTCGATGAGCTGACGCTCCTGTACAAATCCATTTGCTCCGCCTACAACAACGCCTACCACAGCTCCATGCGTCGCGTACTCTACTCCACCAACTTGCCACAGTGGTCGAGCCCTCCTTCCAACCCACGCGACGTGACCTTGTCTCTCTTCTTTGACAACATACCCAAGAATCGCTGGACTCCTGCGGCCCTGCGCACCTTTCTTGGATCCTTCCTCCTCGATGACCTGGCATTCACACTTTGTCTAAGCCCTCAGTCCAACCTCATGGATGACATCTACACCAACACTATCTTTGCTCAAGACGATGATATGACCTTTGGGCCCTTCATTCGGCAGTGCAACTACCCATCCAACACCCCATCTGACTGCCGGGTGAACTACGGTGCCCGCAACATTCGCCTGTGGAACTTAGCCAGTGCCTTCATCACCAAAGAGGGCCCCTTGTCTTCCCCCTTGACGGTCTACCTCTCCGGGGATGACATGGTCATCAACAACCGCAACGGCATGGGCTATGACAACCCTATCCTCACCGCTGTGTTGTGTGTGATGGGTGCCACCATTGCTGCTTTCTGCATTCTCGCCTGCCTATCCGCCCGCGGTGTCTTTGACAAGTCAACAGAAATGGTCACTGTGCTACACGTTGGCATTCAGCACCGGTTTGCCATGCAACATGACGGCGAGACCGACTACGATGCACTCCTGGCGCAGTTCTCTGTTGCGGTGGATGAGCTCATTGTCAGTCATCGCTGCTTGCAGTTGGACAGCTCCCCACACGGATTTACCGCCGTTGCCCGACATGCCATGGACGCACTTCGTCTCTCCCATGACCTTCACGATGCCTTTCGCGCCTTGTGCGAAGAACACTCCGTGCCGCGTCTGTTGACGATGCACATGGGCCTCCACAGCGGACTGTGCTGCTGCACACGCGCACTGGACTACGGTGATGTGGCGGAGCTACTTCAGCGTGTTGCACCGCTCTCCATGTTGGCCGCCTGTGTATCGGACCTGTGCTCTGTCTCGGAGGTGCTCCTGACGAAGGGGACGCACCAGGAGCTGGGGCGTGACGGCCACCTCTCTGAGGATGTCAGGGTTCATGGGGAGTACCAACTCGACCAACAACCAGACCGGGTCAAGGTCTTCAGCTGGAAAGTGTCAGAGCACCGTAGGCCTTCGGAACGTGTCAGCAAAGTACTCTCCATTTGTGTGCAGGAGAGTAGTGCCTTTTCCTTCAATCCCTTGTCACCCGAGGCGTTGGACGTCTCCAACTCCTCCATCGGATGGGATGCCCACGGAACTGACCGTGTGTCTTTTATTTCGTAATTATATGTAAGTGTTGGCAGACGAAGCACACATTATTCTGCGCCCCGATTGGAAAAACAATGCCAGAAGCGTGCTGAGCTTCCATCTTTTTTCCCTCCGCAACTAACCCCACCTTGTGTCTTGAGATGCGCGTGTTCTCTGTCTTCTTTTTTTTTGGCCGAAGACAGGCTTTCTTGCGCGCGTTTTGATTTGTGTGGGTGCGTCTGTGGAAGCATCCAGAGGAGCTCTTTTAGAGAGGCTGTTACAGCTGTGTGATGACTATCTTCCTGCATACATAGTCATCCCACACCCAGCCTGCTCCTCACCCTGCTTTTTAGTTTGTTTGTTTTCGAGCATTGTTCCATTCTATTGGTTTTGTGCGTGTCTCTTTTCTCTTTGATGCGTTGTCCTCAGCGCATGGTCTTTGTCCTCCAACAACTTTTCTCTTTTCTTTTCTTTGCCGAGTGCTTCATTGAAGTTGATATCAGGTTGACGTGTGCTTCAGACTCTTTTTTTTGCTTTGTGCCTACTCCTCCTCCTAATCACGCACTGAGTCCTCTGAATCCCAGTTCAAATAACCACGTCTCTTCATTTTTTGTTGTATGCATCATCAACTCGTTGTGCTACCGTTATGCTACTCTTGCCGTTTGTTGCACGCTGTATTCTTGAACTGTGTGTGCTTGTATCTTCTCGCTCCTCCTTCTCTTCTCTGACATGGTGATGTTTCATTTTCAGACTATTTTAAGACTACGAAGCAACGAATTGTGCCAATTGTCTTGTCGGACAACTTGCTTGAATGAGGCCAAAACTCACGCTCATGCATGCAGAGAGACTGGCTGGGGTATTTCTGCTGCTGCTTCTTGTCTCTTCAGCAGAGCTGCCAAGTACCCCAGACCATGCAGATGCCATGTCCTCGCTTAATCTCAGACCTGCGTCGCATGACACGAAGTTGTCAGTGACACGGATTCTTCCGTTTGCCCGCCAGCAGCACCTCTACACCATGCTTGTGCGGGACGCTTTGAGCCCCACGAGCAGCTCGGTGGAGACTGCTTTCGGCAACACGCTGGAGGTGATGCAACTCATCACCAACAACACGCGTCTAAAGTCCGTCTTTTACTGCTCCGTCAGGACAACTGTCTTTGATCTCATTGGAGGAGCTACTGCCCAGGAGAGCATATTCATGTACCAGTCGTCGCACAAGCTAGATATGATACTTGGCGTCATTCCATCCGCCCTACAAGATGCAGGTGACGTCATGATCACTGATCCCATCAACACCACCACCACCACCCGACGTGAAAATCCATTTGTCGTCTATCTTTTTGCCACATTGGAGGAGCAGCTGTACGTGGCCGCTGGGGGTATCGCAGACAGCAACAAAGGACTGGGTGAAGTCATGGATGTCCGAGCTGTTCTCCGTCAGCAAGCCGGCGCAGACGTGGAAGCCATATTGGGTGCCGTGGAGCTCGCCTTTGGTCACTTTGATGTTCCAATCGATGTCATTGTCATGTCCGCTACCGACTCGCTCAGTGATGGCCTTCATCCTGCACGTACCAACCTGGTTCTCGGACTTTCCAGCGAGGATGCCCAAGCGGTCGTAAGCTTCCTCGTGGCATTCCCTAAGGCGAGAGTGGTGCTCAACTTTGATGAGCTGACGCTTCTCTATGCAGCTATCTTGGCAGTGTATCACAATGCATATCACGTATCGATGGAACGTCTACTCTACGCCACGAACCTCCCCCGCTGGATACACGCACCAACGCATCAGCGTTCCTCCACGCTTACACTATTCTTCGACCTCACCACAGCGCCATCACGGACCCCAGCAGCCCTTCGTACCTACTTAACAGCTCTTCTGATGGATGCTCTTGCCTACCGCATTTCCCGCACCTATACCCGTGACAACCTCCCCAAGGAGCTCTACACAGACGAGGTCTTCACCCTGGACTACGACATCTCCTTTGGACCCTTCGCCAACACCTGCAGCTTTCCTTCCTTGGACCATGCATCGTGTTTGGTGAACTATGGCGCACGTGACGTTGCGCTATGGACGTTGGCCAGTGCTTTTAAGCCCTCGCTGCGCCCATACTTCGGACCCGTTTCCAGACACTGGCTCATTGAGCATGGTGGCTTCGGGAGGGAGGTGGAGCCCAATTGTCACAACTATTTCTTAGTCAGCATGGTTGGTGTTATTGTGGCCCTCGCGGTGGGCACCTTTGGGTTGATGTATGCTTCCGCGTTGGGCTACTTCCAGGGAATTGACGAGGTTGTGACGATTGTGCATGTCACTGTCGTGAAGGTGAGGGGTGATGTCCAGCATGTGAGTGATGCTCTTGGGGAGTACTCCGCGCGTGTGGATGAGTTGGTCCGTCAACATGAGTGTCTTGAAGTGGAGGCAACAGAGAAGGGCTTCGTGGTGGTGTCCAGGCGACCCAGCGCCGCTGTGGCTCTGGCGTTGGAGCTGCAGCTCAGCTTACTGGACATCTGCCAACGCTTTGAGTGTGAGGGGGCTGTGATGCTCCAGATGGGCGTGCATACGGCTCGCTGCCCTCTCGGTGATGCGCTGGATGACGAGGACCGCTTTGCACTTCTGCCCGCAATTGCCTCAGCTGCGGTGTTGGCTGCATGTGTAGCCGCGCTGGTCAAGGAAAGCGCTGTGCTAGTGACGCGTTGGACGCTCGATGGACTACAGAAGACCACAGGTGTACGTGTGCAAGCATTCTATGCTGGAACCTATCAATTGGATGATGAGGGTCAGCTGATTGAGGTGTATGCAGTACACTCGCTGAGCATACCGTTTCGGCGAACGCTGAGCTTTGCCAATGAACGGCTGCTGACGAATCCTCTTTTGGGCGATGAATTTAGTAGTATAGTTAAGCCCGTGGTGGAGCTTTGAGTGGCACTCCATGGCATGTTTTGCTAGAGTGTACGTTTTGTCTTCTTGACTTGTGATGTCTCTCTGGATAAGCGTAGATGACTGTCTTTTGTATCAGTTAAGCTTGGGATGAACAGATCCGTAAGCTGCACTGAGATGGTTGACTACGTGCTCTTCTTTCTTTAGTTGTGTTTTTGTTTTGTGAGCAGCCTCACATCACTTTTCTTTCTATCTTCACTTATTCGAGTGTGTATATGGGCCAGATTTACTGGTAGTAAGCGCGGTGATATGCTCTCTCCTCTCCAGTAAAACCGTAGGTGCCCCAAGTGCTGTGCAACAGGGTTTCTTATGCGACATGATTCATGCGCAGCCGACGAAGCGTTGTTGTGGCCAGCCAAAAAAAGGTCGATAAAGACGTATGTGCTTATGATTGCTTTCATTGCGTTCGGTTGGTGATTCGCGTAAGTGTTTTTTTTTTCTCCATGTGCCCCAAAGGCTTCTTTCTTTTTCGGATTGGATACGTATCCATTGATGTTGCACACTGACTTTTGGAGCTTTTTTTTATTTCGTTCTTTACGTTTGGTAGCCGTTTTCTTTTCTACGATTGCCACGCTTCTGTCAAAACAACAAAAGTTAATGTTGGCGCCATGCGCGCGTGTGTGGGAGGAGATGGTTCTCCTCACTAGACACATAAGTGTAGCGAAGCACAGTGAAGTACCGTTGCCTCATGCCGAGAAGATGGTGAAGGTGGAGGTTGTGCTCCGTGGGCTTAACATTCACTCGTTATGTCTTCCACACCAAGGATGATCTCTCGTCAAACCACATTGCTGCCTGGTTGTAAGACTGCATTCTGCGGATTACTCTTCACCGTTCACTGCCCCTCTCTCTCTCCACCCTTTTGTACGCACCAATAGATCCTTTTATTTTTTCAGCACCACCTCATTCCCCCCCCCTCCCATTGCCATCCTTCCATCATCATGCGTTTGTTGGTTGTTCTTGTGTTGCTCATGGCTGTGCGTTATCCTGTAACAGCGACGGAGCTCCATCGCGCCAAGCCCGTGTCAGTGGAAGGAGGTGCCTCACCTGTGGAGCACTTCGCCATGGAGAATCTTATTCATTCGGTGCTTCCGAACTCTCGTCAGTTTCTCGATGCGTTGCTGCTGGAGGACACAACCAATCCTGATGCAACAGCTGCCTTCAATGACATGGTTGGGGTGTCAAAACTGCTCGAAACCTCCGCGGATATGGCCGATGTGATGTACTGCGGTTACGGTTCCGCCATTCTCCCCATGGAAGAGGGTGTGGCCCAACAAACCCTCACCCAGTACATTCATGAACATGTGGTGGACTTGATGCATGGGATCATTCCCACATCACTCACGAGTGTAGAAGAAACGCTCCTGGTGGACCCCATTCCAACGGGCCCGTCCGTCCGTCGCGTCGACCCCAACGTCATTTACCTCTTCCCCACCATGGCACAACAGATGTTCGTCTTTGGCTTCTACATCCATCACTTGTTGCCACGACCGGACATTCACGCAGCCATACGTTCAAATTCTTCCGATGATCACAACGCCATTCTTCTTTGCTTTCACTCTGCCATGGAGCAGTTTGGGCTCACTCCACAAACACTTCAGAGCTTCTCAGACACAGTGGAGAGTGTGCTGCAGCCGACGGGCATCAACATCATTGTTGGCCTCTCCGGTGCAGATGTGATTCCCCTCGTGACGTTTCTCCGAAACAACGCCGAGGCCGTTGTGTTGGTTAACTTTGATGAGCTCACTCTGCTGTACAACGCCCTCATCAATGCCTTTGGCGGGAGCTACGATCCGGCCATGGATCGTGTGCAGTACGCCACCAACCTCCCCAACTGGCAGTTTGCTCCGTCAAGCAAACACTCCACGCTTCTTTCACTCTTCTTTGAAGACGTCCCTGCAGCGCTGCGTACGCCGGCAGGCCTTCGCACCTTCCTCTCCATCTTTTGGATTGACTACTTGGCATATCACTTCCCCGAAAACAACTTTACACGCCATGCACGAAAGGCGATCTACAGGAATGAAGTCTTCCACCTCGATGGCACCATTCGTTTTGGCCCATTTCTTGATTACTGCCTCTACCCAAGCACCGATCAGCTCCGCTGCCTGGTAAACTACGGAGCAGATGGGCTGCGGATGTGGTCGCTCAGAAGTGCCTTCATTCGTCGAACACAACCTCTTACTGGTGTGGTTGCGCCACACCTGACGGAGGATGAGAACCACCGCATCCTCCTCATCAACGACTCCAGCTACAACAATATGTTCATGTTGTTCGTCATCCTTCAGCTTCCACTCCACATCATGGTTATGTTGGCGTTGCTGTACTTTGGCCACATTGGCTACTTTGAGCCTGATAGTGTTCTCGTCACGGCTGTGTATGTGCGAGTACATCGCCAACAGCCCGGCCCGGCCCACCTCGAGGAGATGGAGCAGGTCATGGAACAATTATCCGAGGAGGCGGCGGTTTTGATGGAGAAATATGGCTGCGTGGAAATCGAGGCCACACAACATGGATTCACAGCGGTTACGTGTCGCGCAAGAGCTGCACAACATTTTGCACTCGATCTTCAGAAGCGTTACTTGACCATTCTTGGCAAGAGATCACTGAGGTCTTTTGTGCAGTTTAGTATGGGCATACACAGTGGCTGGTGCTCTGCCTACAACGCCTTTGACACCGGACATGTGTCCGAGATTGCTTTGGTTTCGTCTTCTGTGGCAGTCATGGCACGTTGTGTTGGGGAGGTTACTGGCCCAGGCCAGGTGATGATGACGCAGTGGACCTACGACGCATTGATGGGTGAAGGGGGTCGTGAGTTGTGTACCTTAAGCCACACGGGGAGCTACCACTTGGACGAAGAGGCTGCCGTGGTGCAGCTCTATCAGGTTGTGGGTGAGCCATGGTGCCAACAGCCGCCGCACCTCTCAAGCACCGAGGCTGTGTTAGTCGAACAGAGCTCTACTGACCCCAACCCACTATCCATGGATTTCACCGCTGATTTAAGCATCTTTTCCTACGTGTCTTCAGCAAGCGAGGTGATTTCGTGGCACTACTCTCAATGAGCTTCCTCCCTTCGGGACCTCTTTGTTCTTGATTTAGTTGGATGTCTGTTCTTTTTCTTCTTTTGTTGTTCGTTTCCTTTTTTTTTTTGGCTTGGCGTTGATGGAGTGTTGGGGACCCCCCACGCGTGTGTTTCTCCTTCTTCTTTGTTCTTCTTTATTCTGCCGTTTTTTTGTTCTTTTGTTCTGTCATTTTCTGTGTTTTGTTCGGGTAACACCTTGGCCTGACCTTGGTACTCCGTCTTTCTTCTTCGACAGCAGCCCATCCATTTGATAGGTGCTGCACGCGTTTGTTCTCCACTTGCCCTCAGAACTTATAAGTTGATGAGTTGATGTATACAAAAACTTCAAAAAAAACATGGCAGTATACAACACAAAAGACAGCATATTTGTGCTTCATTCGCTTCTTCAGTGCGCTTCTTCTTTTTTTTTGTGCCATGACATCTGTGTGACCATCACAGCCTCTTCAGATGTACGTATTTGTGTTTGGTTTGTTGTTGCTGTACTGCCGCGTTAGTTACCTTTTCAAAACAAAAACGTAAAATGATATATTCTCTCCATCACGATGTGGGAGAATGACCTTGATTCAGGGATGAACGGAAGCACGAACATGATTTGATCAACAGGAGCCTGCTTAACTGGCCATGGGCCACAAAGAAGCTAAAATTCGGTAATTAATAACGTATGACGAAGATGCGTATGCGTGTGGGCAGAGTGTGTTTTTCTTCCTTTTCTGTTCTTGTTTTTTTTGCTCATTTTTGTTGCCTCACCGCGTGTTTTTTTGAAAGATCTCAATAATGGCATTTCAGAGAAATGATGATGATGGTGCTGGAAGTTGATCCTCGTGACGCATCCCTTTCATTTTTTGTCAATCTCTGCGGCTGTTTGCTGTGCGCATTTGCGCGCAGGTGGATTTCTCTAAAACTGAGGTGTGGAGCTCACTTGTTGTGCTTTGTTTCTTTGCCGAGCATCCTCTGACCGAGCACAATGGAGTGGAATATAAGTTTTCCTTCTTTTTTCTTTTTTTCTTTCTTCCTTTTTTCCTTTTGATTTTATATTGTCCTCTCCTACCTTCTCCTTCTCCTGAGGTTACCGACGAAGGCTAAATCTCAACGTGCTGCAACAGAGATAGTGTTGTTGCGATTCAGACCATTTGACCCTCTTCGTCTACTCATTTACGCTCCCAAACGCACTCAATTTATTGCATTCAAAGATGTCTGCTGTGGGTTGTAAAAATCTGATGTCTTGCATTATTTCTCCCTCATCCTCCCTCTCCTCTCATGTGCACCAAATTTTCGTAGTTGTTTTTTATATCTTAATTTCTTTTAGCACACAAGTCTAGTCAATGCGGCTGAAGACATCGTCGTCGCTGCTATTGATGCTTGTGCTTGCTACGCTCAGCTCCGTGATGGCATCTGCCACGGACCATTTGGTTCGTCACAACCTTAGGACTCCACGTGCCTCCGACAACCACACGGTAGGTGGGTCACCCCTGCGGTCGCTCATCAACATCAATGATGTGCTCAACAGCATCACGGTGGAATTCATCGACTCTGTTGTTCTCCGCGATGTCAGTGCTCCAGACACCTTTCACTGTTTGGAGGATGAGATCGCGGTGGGCCTCTACGCCAACTCCACCACCAATAACATCCTGTATAGCATGACGGTGCTGAATGTGACGGTGAGCGACGCTCAGGATGTCCTTCACAACTATATCAAACACAATGAGATGAATGTGCTTCAGGGTATTGTTCCATCTTCTGTCTTGGACCTGAACGGCTTTCTTCTCATTGACCCTATATACCCTTATAATCGGGTCCGCTGGGAGGACCCAAACGTGATATACTTCTATCCAACGCTGGAGCAGCAGTTTTATGTCTTTGCAAACTACTTTGCCTCATCGAGCAGCGCCTCCGGCGCAACGCCGCAGGACATTTATGCCGTTATCAACGCAGAAACCCCCAAAGAAAATGTGCTTGTGGCAGCTGCACTCGAACGAGCCATGAGTAACTTTGGTTTGTCCTTTGACTATCAACTGACGGCCGCGAGCGTGGTTGATTTTCTGAAGCCAGACTGCGTAAACATAGTTGTTGGTATCACAAGCGCTGATATCCTGCCTTTACAGACCTTCTTGAAGGACAATCTGCGTGCCATCGTCGTGGTGACCTTTGATGATCTCACCATTCAATACACCGAGGTGCGTGCGCTAGGCATTAAGGACTTCGACGTAATGGAGCGGATTCTCTTCGCCACAAACCTTCCACTCTGGACGCATCGAGCCACAACCTACGAGGTGGCCATGATTGTCTTTTTTGAGCACTTTAGGCGCCCCTACCACACCCCAGCCGCTGTACGTGCCTACTTCTCCATGCTGATGCTAGATCAGCTCACCAGCCACACCCGCACCACCTCATCAATTCGCAAAGCCATCTACGACAATACTGAGATGGCCGTGGACTCCACCACCATGGGTGACTTCACCGACGTCTGCCCCTTCCCCACGCAACAACCTTTGTCATGTCTCGTTAACTTTGGCGCGCAGAACATTCGGATCTGGACCTACGGCGGCGTTCATCGCATCGACTCCGTTCCTCTCTTTGGGCCCACCACACCACCCGTTTCCTTCTTTACTCAGTCAGACGACCTGCGGATGCTCGCGACGGAGCCCCGCCTTGCTATTGTTAGTGTGATATCGGGCATAATCTGGGCCATGGTGATCTTCCTCATTGTGTTGGCCTACCTCTGTGCGATGGGCTACTTGGATGATGTGCATGCCGTGGTGAGCATTCTTCATGTTTCGGTGGAACACGTCAACCAGGGCAACGGCGTTTCTATTTTCCGTATTCAAGAGGTGCTGCAACGCTACGCAGATGTGGTGGACTCACTGGTGGAGAAGCATCATGCCATGCAGGTTGGCAGTCATCCCAAAAACTTTGTGCTCGCGGCGCGCAAGGCGGATGACGCCTTGGCCCTCGCACGTGATCTCATCGCAACGGTGAATCAGCTCCAGCCACAACTTCCCATGGGTGCCACGGTTGGGCTGCGTATTGGCATCCACACCGACTGCTGCTCCTGTGCCCAGGCACTGGATGAGACGAATCTTGACGGGCTCGCCATTGCTGCTGCCCCGCTGACGATGTTGGCCCAGTGTGTGGGTGAACTTTGCTCCACTAATGAGATACTTCTGACTGGATGGACCTACGCCCAACTTGGTGAGAATCCCATTAGCCAAACGTGCAAGCTACATAGCCGAAACACCCTCGACGATGAGACTGTGGTGATTGAGGTGTATCGCTACTCACCGCAGGTGAACGAGGCGATGGAGCGCTTGTTGCGTGAGGAGTTTTCGCTGCTATCTCTGACTTCTGTGGAGGAGTCGAAGCGCCTCGCCAGCATGGCTACGGTGAGGCCACCAACCACGGATGAGACCCACATTATGGAGTCCTCGCACAACGTCAGCAACCGACTCAACGCCCTGGGGATGATTTTGATGGCCGATGAAAGCTCAGACGAGATGTCAAGCCGCCTTATTCACTACGATTTATAGCGTAAAGCGCTTTTGTTGCTGATTTCAACTTCGGTTTTTTTTTTTCATTCCAAGGTAACTCTCCCGTTCCTTGGTGGGCTTTCTACTTTTTTTCCCTAGCTTTCAATCTAGTGACTTTGCGGTAGCTCCAGATGCTTGTCTTGGACGGCACTGGGCGTGTTCAGTGAACGTTTTTTTTTTGGCCTCGCCACAGTTTCTTCTACTTCATGACTTTTACATCCAGTGCCAGTGCTATTCAGATACGTGTTCCTCAGCAGATATTCTTTCTGCATCTTCTTTCTTTGCTCTCAGTTGCGTTCACACGTTGTCCTTGGCAGCCGAGGAGTTGATGAGTAACGAAAAAAAAACAGTTTTTGGATGCTTTTGTTGTTATTGTTCCTTCGGTAATTCTCTTCATAGACGGGACTAGTGATACCGATCGGCACAGATGAGCTCCATCTCATCCTCTTGTCATAGGAATAATGAAAAGCGGATAT
This sequence comes from Jaenimonas drosophilae, assembly GCA_030849065.1. Lineage (NCBI taxonomy): Eukaryota > Euglenozoa > Kinetoplastea > Trypanosomatida > Trypanosomatidae > Jaenimonas > Jaenimonas drosophilae. The sequence goes on from JASAON010001513.1 coordinate 32,020, forward strand.
GCTGTTGCTGGTGGGAGTCTTCGCTTATTGGAGTGTGCTTATATATGTGTGTGTGTATGTCGAATGGGAGAAGAGGACACATCATCGCGAAGTACGTTCAATTCTGATACATAACTAATCAGCTGACTACGCGACAACGTAGAACCGTACAATGTGTTCTTCCATCAACATGCTTTGTGCCTATACAATCGCAACAAGATTCTCAGACACACACTCACGTTCGCACTCACACGAACTATCCACCGAGCAGTACTCGTTGTCTTACGAAATTTCTTATTTTCTTCCGTACATTTGGTGCTCCAAACCTCCTTACTGCTCCACAGAGATGAATCCGAAACGATATAGAACAGCCCCCTTCAGGTGACGTAGATCGCAACATTCTTCCCCTCTCTTCCACTCTCAGTTCATCTACTCACTTTATCACATCATCTATCTATCTCACTGTGTGCATGTGTTCCCTTTCTTTTCTTTTCTTTTTCTTCACGTGCAGCAATTGATGCGTTCCCCCCTCTCTCTCGCTCTCTCGCTCTCTCTTAATTGAGTGCGATAACTGTGACTATGCTTTGGTTCTTCTCGCGTACATGGTGGTCTACCCTCCCATTATGCCCGACCTCTTCTTCATCCTATACCCCTTTTGCTTTCGCCCTCGTGTTGTTGTTTCTCGTATGCTTGAAAGTATCTCCGCACCCTCAGATGCTCACCACTTGCCGATGGGTGCTGTTGACCGTGGCTGTGATTTTGGTGTTGGGCGTGGCCGATGTGACTTCAGCCGTCCATTCGCCACTGCTGCAATCGTTGGTGATGCTGCCCACGAAGGGTCCCGCTCAACGAGGTCCCGCCAAGTCGCTCGTTAACATTGAAGACGTCATTGACAGCATCACAGTTCAGTACATCGATGCACTGGTGCTTCGAGACCTCAGTGCCCCAGACACCTTCAATTGCTTGAGTGATGAGCTTGCCGTGGGAGAATACGCCAGCTCAAGCAATAACAATCTTCTCTACAGCATGAGCATCATCAACGTCACAGAGTACAACGCGCAGGATGAAGTAGATGCCTTTGCTCAGAAGCAAGAAGTGAACGTGCTGCAGGGAATTGCTCCATCAAGTCTCACGAGCATTGACGGTTATCTCCTCGTCGATCCAGTCTGCCCATTCCCCCGAGTCCACTGGGCCAACCCAAACGTGGTGTATTTCTTCCCCATCTTGGAACAAGAGTTGTACGTCTTTGCCAAGTACCTGAGCTCTGGCAAGAGCGGCAGTAACAGCGGTAACGGTGCCGCCACACTTCCATCGAGTATACACGCCATCATCAACACCGAAACACCAGCCTCCAATGAGGAGGTCCTTACCTCTCTGACCCGATGTATGCACAACTTCAGCCTAGACTTCCAAGCCGTCCTCACCAACACAAGTGTGGTGGACTTTCTAAGCCCTGACAGCACCAACATCGTTGTTGGCCTACGCAGCAACGATATCAGTGGCTTGCAATCTTTCCTTGCTGCCAACCCCATGGCGGTGGTGGTTGTTCTCTTTGACGACCTCACCATTCAGTACAACGTCATTGGTTCTACCTTTGCCAACTCCGACCCCACCATCACCAGCCGGATCCTCTTCACAACGAACCTACCCCTCTGGACGCACAACTACGCCACCTACGACGTGGCCATGGTCGTCTTCTTTCAAAACTTTGGACCGCAGTATCACACACCAGCCACCCTGCGGGCCTACTTCTCCATGCTCCTGCTCGACCAGCTCACCTCCCAGGCCCGCACCACCAACTCTCTCCGCACCAACCTCTACGAAGGGAGCCAGATGGGGGTGGACTCCACCATCATGGGTGACTTCACCGACATTTGCCCCTTCCCCACCACGAAGCCTCTCTCCTGCCTCGTTAACTTTGGTGCACAGAACCTCTACGTCTGGTCCTACGCCAACGTCATCAACACCCGCAGCAGCGCGCTCTATGGACCCATCACCCCTCCCGTGTCCTTCTTCACTCAGACCGAAGACCTGCGTGAGCTCACAGCACAATCGCGCTTCACCATTGTTGGCGTGATGTCGGGCATCATCATGGGTTCTTTCGTTCTCCTGTTGATTTTGGCCACACTTTGTGCTGGGGGCTACCTGGACGACGTGCAGGCCGTCTTGACGGTCCTTCATGTTACCGTGGATCACACGGACAGCGACAACGCGGCATCCATTTTTCGTGTTCAAGAGGTACTGAAGTGCTACTCTTCCGTGGTGGATGCCATCGTGGAGAAGCATCAGGCAATGCAGATGGACAGCAGCCCCAACAGTTTTGTCTTGGCAACGAGGAAACCGCGTGAGGGGTTAGCTCTCGCGCGTGATCTCATCGCAACGGTACAACAGCTCCACCCACAGCTTCCCGTTGGCGCCACGGTTGGGCTGCGTATTGGCATCCACACCAACATCTGCTCCTGTGCCCAAGCACTGGATGAGAACGATCTTGACGGGCTCGCCATTGCTGCTGCCCCACTGACGATGTTGGCCCAGTGTGTGAGTGAACTCTGCTCCGCCAATGAGATACTTCTGACTGGGTGGACCTACGCCCAACTTGGTGAGAACCCCCTCAGCCGAACGTGCCGACTTCATAGCCGGAACCTCCTCGACGGCGAGTCTGTGGTGATTGATGTGTACCGTTACTCACCGCATATGTCAGTTGCTGTGGAGCGTGTGCTTCGTGAGGATTTTTCGTTGATGTCCCTCGGCAGTGAAATGGCACGCCAGAAGAAGCTCTCCGATGTGATGCCGATGGATGACCCTCGCATGATGGAGTCCACCCTCAACCGCAGCGACCGCCTCAACACCCTCGGCATGAACCTGCTCGCTGGTGGAGATCAAAGCACCGATGACATGTCAAGCCGTCTTATAAACTATGACATTTGAGTAGTTACCCCAACTTGCTCTGTCTTTTCTTCTTTTAATTTCTTTTTTTTTGTTTGTTTGATGATGCTCTGCATCTCGGGTTCGGTACACTTGCGCCTGAAGCCTGCTTGAACCTATTGTTATGTTGTCCCTGCTTTTTTTTTTCGGCCAACAATATCAACATCTTCATGTTTGACCGCATTACCTGGGGCATACATTATGCGGTGGACATGTGAACCGCGGCATGTTCGCATGTCATTTGCTGGCCCCGCTTTTTTTGTTACGCTTGACATAATTGATAATGATCCGCTTCACGTACCTGTTTCTCACTAATTTTAGCAGTATGTGATAGGTGAAGTGTGGGATCGATGTATGTCTTCTTCATACGTTTCATTGTCGTAGAACAGTGCGTAGAACGATATCTGACGCCTTTTTGCTCATCTCCTTCTCTCTCTCTCTCCTTGATTATGTTTTGTGGCTGTTGTGGTTGTTGTTATGCTGTCACTAATAGTGTATTCGTGATTCCACCTGAGATAAGCTCTCCGCAACGCGGGTGGCTGGTGCCATTCAGCGGATGTATTACCGTTGCGCGAACGAGTGCTTTAAGTGGAACAGAACTGGAATGTATTGAAGGCTGTAGAGGTTGGCTGGTTTGGCTCACGTTTACAGCCAACATAGCTCTTTTTTTCTATGCATATCTAGTGACATGTGGTGCACTTGCTACTTGTAAGTGTATGTGGGCCACACCCAATCATCTCTCACTTTCCTCCTCCTCTCTCTCTTCATCTACCAGTACTGTTGTGATTGCCTTGTGAGCGGCATAAGACAGAGTTCACTTTCTGTCTCATTGTTTTGATTGTTTCCTTCTTTTTCTGAGGAGGCGTTCTTACTCTCATCATTTCCACATACACAGACTATTTTAGGTGAACGCCATGAGCGTCCCCTCCATTCATCCTTCCCACCTCACAGCCCTTGCCGGTCCGCACAAGTCAGAGCTCCACTTTGATGGGGATCACCTTCCCAACAACTTTCCCGTTGTCGTGCAGGAGACCTTGCGCACAGCGCTCGACTTTTGCTCGATGCGCTACGGCCCTCTTCGTCGTGTTCGTCATGAGTACCCAGAGGCCACCACCGTGGATCCACAGAAAAGCCATAATCAACCCCAGGATCGCGTGTCGGGGGAGGACGGGGGTGTGGCAGAGATTCGGGGTGAGCTCCACAGCTCCGACCCACAGGCCGGGGACGAATCTACACCAGAGCTGATTGCGAATGGGCTGGCCATCCCTCTTCTCGCGGCAGATGTGATGGCCCAACACTCGAGCACCTCAGGCCCAGCCAACAAGCAAAGCAATCTTAGTGATGGCTACTGGACGGCCCAGGCCCAACTTCTCTCCATCTTGCAAGGCTCACCAAACAGCACGGCGGCGGACTCACCACAGGACGACGCGCACGGCGTGGGATCGGAGGCCGTCAGTAACGGTCGTGAGGAAGGGCTCAGTGAAAGCATGGCCCCAGCACCCTCCACCTTGCCCAGCTTGCATCGTGACTCACTCGTGCTCCCATCACCTGCCACTGCCCCTGCCCCAGAGCCAGCAATCCTGGCCTCCCCAGAGGACGTGAAGAGCCCCAATCATGCATCGTCCGTGCGCTCACGACTGAATAGCACCATGGATGCACGCAACGTGGCCTTGACGATCCGCCCAGGTGGCCAGGTTCGTACCCCTCACTATCTCTCACGTGGGCCTACATCGGGCATGGATCAGTGCGAGGTCATCCCATGCATGAAGATGGGCAACGGCCTCCTCTTCCGTCTGGTGGACCGACGCCAAGCACCAACAGTGCGCTGGGCATTCTACAACGACTCCCCCGACTACACCATGGTTGTGCGCTACTCCCTTGGCCGCCGGAGTCAGGTGCAGGCAGTTGGTGGCAGCGTGGCGTGCAATCCAAGCACTGGGCGTTGGGAAGGAGAGCTCATGGTTCCGAGTGGGGCCACGATGGTGGCCTTCATGGGCACCGTCAACGGTTACGACCTCCAGTACTACGGCATACCAATTCCAACTGCACGAACGGAGAAGGGACGACGATCCACCACCAACCATCTCGCACTTCTCCACGATTGCGACCATATTGCAGAGGCTCAACCACATGGACCAGGAGAGGAAGGTGTGGCCTACGGCAGTAGCTACGCCTCCAGCGTCAGCAGCCTGGGTGAACCCCACGTCTGTGAATTGTGTGGTCGAGACCTGCGCGACGACCTCAACACATCGAGAGAGGTTCCCTCACGCCGGGAGGGCTCACGTCATGGCAATCAGCCTCATCCACCTCCGCATGCTCGTGCCTCTGATGGTCCTACCACGCATGTCTCACAGGATAATACCACACTCCCGCCCATTGCCCCTATGGCAGATGCACGGACTGACAGCCGCCTCTCCACCGTTGTGAGCCGTCGTTCGAATCAAGGCTCTGCCCCACCCATCGCTCCCCTTACGTCAAGCTTGTTGAATCAGTCCATGGATGAGATGCCTTCACAGGAGCCCCCACTGCTGCTCAGCAACGAAAGCAACGCAAAGACCCACTCCTCAGCCCCGTCACGACATCGTCAAGATCCGCCATCCTCCACCTACACCAGTCTGGGTGCCTCACCACAACGCTCACGCAGTCCCCCGGGTGTGGCACCCGTTGGGCTGAGCGCAACCAGCCGCTCCTCAATGAAGGCGTCGACCTCGGCACGCAGCCGCCGATCATCGGTGGCCTCAATTCTCGAGACCTCACCCACAGCCGTTTCCCAGCGATCGATGCACAAGGTACCAACAAGCTTGAGGTCCAGAAGTGGTGGTTGGGATCATCGTGCTAGCGGAGGGGGTGAAGCATCGCATTCCGTGGCACGAGATCGTTGCAACTCTGTTGTATCCACTCGAAGCAACGCCACCCCCTCCATCGCGCAATCTCTCTCCCAACAACCCATGCCCCTTCACAGTGAAGAAGTGGTACTACCCACAAAGGGTAAATCAGCAGCTTCTTCTCGTCGTGGATCAAGGATGAGTAGCCGACGGTCTTCAGTTGCTTCACAGGGCTCAATCGCCACCCACCATGACGTGATGCCAGACCGGCAGCCCTCCATGTCTCAAGACGTCAAGTCGAGGGCGTCGTCGAGCCGCCGCTGTAGTGTGAGCAGCGAGGCTGCCCTCTCCGCCGCGCGCAATCGATGCAATTCTGCTTCATCACATCGTGGCAGCACCACTGGATCTGCAATCTACCCCGCACCACAAAGCGTCGTGGCGCTTCACAGTGAAGAAGTTGTTTTACCCAACACGACCAAGTCCGTGGCCTCCTCACGCCGTGCTTCCATGATGGCCAGCAGGCGTTCCTCCGTGGCTTCCAACTCTTCTCTTGGCAAGCCCACGTCACCGACTGGCTCACGCGCCGCTTCCTTCAATCGCTCATCCTCCGTGCGTGAGGCGCCCTCCACGATGTCATCTCGCGGCGGGCATGTATCTGGCGCAAAGAGTGAAGCATCGCATTCCGTGGCACGAGATCGTTGCAACTCTGTTGTATCCACTCGAAGCAACGCCACCCCCTCCATCGCGCAATCTCTCTCCCAACAACCCATGCCCCTTCACAGTGAAGAAGTGGTACTACCCACAAAGGGTAAATCAGCAGCTTCTTCTCGTCGTGGATCAAGGATGAGTAGCCGACGGTCTTCAGTTGCTTCACAGGGCTCCAACACGGTTAACCACGCCGGGGTGCCATACCAACGTCCCTCCATGTCTCAAGACGTCAAGTCGTGGGTTTCGTCGTCGAGCCGCCGTTGTAGTGTGAGCAGCGAGGCTGCCCCCTCCGCCGCGCGTGATCGATGCAATTCTGCTTCATCCCATCGCTCTACTGGATCTGCTGTACGTTCCTCTGCTCAGCGCGCAGCACCGCAGGAGGGTAACGGGATCCTATCGGCGAAGAGAAGCACCACCTCCTCTCATCGTGGATTGGCTAGTCGGGCGTCATCCGAAGATGCTGTGCGCCAACTTTCTCCACCTGCTGGAGCAGGCCACGCACCTTACGTTAGTCGCTCGTCGCAACTGCGAAGCGATCGTTCACCCTCTAGGAACCTCGGTGATAACCGCCGTGCATCTCACGGGGAGGACGCCGTGGCAACGGAACCGCCAGCAACTTCGCGTCATGACCGGTCGAGCTCGTCCAGGAGAGGGAGGCCAGCGGCGCTGGCCAAGGCTCCATCCACGACGACCAACAACGGTGATGGCGTCTTGGCCTCCCCGTGGGGAAAACCGCCGCCCTACTCCACAGCGGTGATTGGTGAGGACCGTGATAAGGTTTCGCCCTGCCCGTGGAAGCATGAGCCCAAGCCACCCGCTCACCCCCGCCCCCACAAGCACTCCACGGAAGATGAAGATGCACCCCGACGGCGTCAATCCGCCCGACACCACCCCGCTCCATCATCCGCACACAACGTGGGTGCGGACCCCTTTGACCCTCAGCCAGTGGCATACCAGTACGGCCGACCAACCTTCCACGGTGACTTTGCCGAGCCCTGCTTTGAGGTGGATAACGGGTTGCTCTTCCGCCTGACCAACTCTGCCACTGGCCAGTGGGCCTTCTACAACGACACCACCACCTACATGATGCACGTACGCTTCTCTTTGGGCCCACGTAGTGTGGTGACGGCACTCGGTCAAACCGTTATTCATCGCTGCCCAGCCACAGGAGAGTGGCAGGGCGACCTGATCATCCACCCTGGATGCACCACCATGGCCTTTGCAGGTATCGTGAAGGGGTATCGACTGCGGTACTTCTCCCTCCCCATTGAGTCCGTGGCCTAAGTGTACGGTCACGACCACTTCTTAGCAGCTCCATCCATCTTAAACCCCCTTCACCAAGCTACTTCTTTCTTTGTTGTTGTTTTTACGGTACTTTTTTTTTTTTACTGCTTTATATACTTGGCTGCGGCGCTCTCACTTTACTACGCCTATACTCCTCTGTTTCGATGGAGGCGAAGGCAATAACTGTGCTGCGGGTTCATTTTTCTTACGCCTGGGGGAAGCAGAACAGAAGGAATTGTTTGGCATCATCGCAGAGTCTGGATGGATGCTCGCTTTGGTTTGAATGCTACTCCATGGGCTGTAACATTTTTTTAATTGTCATAGAAGGCTCTCCCTAGCACCACATCCACGTTTTGTTTTTACTGTCCGTTTTTTCTTTCTTCCGTAATGTAAGAGAGGACCCAACTCAACCCGCACATGTTTGCACATGAACCTGGAGGGGTATCGTTCGTTAGTGCTTCATCCATTGATTGGCTGTCTATCCACTAAAAACACAGCCATCCAAACACCTTTTTTTCCCTCATATATATCTGCATCTGTGCGACGTGCACCGTGTTCTCCACCACTACTGGGCTTGGATCTGCGTTCATTGTGCTCCATCACTGTCGTCACCGCTTCTTATTTCTTCCACCAATGCCGCTTCCGACTTATGAAAACGTCATGTTTTCAGGGTCTCGTTAATGTACCATTCACGCTCGAACCTGATGAGGAGTTGTTTTGATGATTCCAAGACTGTACACCACACACATAACATGACAATGAGTTGATTCCATTGTGTCATCTCCCGACACTTCTTCACATCTGTGTACATCTGTGTTGTTTTCTTCTTCCATCGATGATTGAGGAACTCTAGTTTGTTCGTCCAGTGGACGCCGGCTTCGGTGTTGTATTGTTCTGGACAACAACTGCTCACACGCAAACCATTGTGTAGTGGATCACGCTGTTGCACACGCTCTTGGAGATGGGTGACAGCTGCTTTTGTGCCGAGGAGGCGGACACTCCCGTTACCGTTGTCTTTCTTCGTGTGATTGAGGGCGATATGGAGGCCGCCACGACACGGCAGCTAGATCTCCTTCGCGGATTCTTTGGCCGGGCTCGGCACATTGCCGAGACGCGTCAAGGAGAAGGAAAAATGCTTCACGTGAAGATTGTTGGCCACCAAACCTGCATAGTGGTGGTGGCAGAAGCCTTGGTGGCGGTACGTCTTGCGGCGGAACTACAGCAGGTCTTTACCAGCACCTTCCCGCAGCACATTTCACACACGATGCACTGCCAAATTGGCATTCATTCAGGTTCTACTGTTGTTGGTCGCTCGAGGGAGGAGGAGCAGGCACTAGTATGCATGTCACCTGCTGGGGTGGGATGTTGCGATTCCCGCTACCGCCCTGTGGCCATCGTGGCGGCTCGCGTTTCCTCCATGGAGGCCAGCTCGACCATCTTGCTGACCGATGCGACGGTGAAGCAGCTGACCGATGGGGAGCGATACGCCCTCTACGTGAATGAGGTAGGCAACTATCTTGTTCGCGTGGATGGGCACCGAATGTACCATACTATTTACTCCATCTCTACCAGAGAGGCCGCTCGACGCAGCACGACCCTTTTTAGCTATGAAGATGTATTCCAGTTTTCTGAGGCCCGCGACGGGCAACCCACACTGGATGCTTCTCTCCAGTTTTCTTCTGTTGTCAGCCCGCAATATGCAGAGACGCCGCAACAGAACCATCCAATTGATCCATCAGCTACAAACACCGACCCCTACAACCCTGAGCAGCCACGCTTAATACAACAGCAGCGACATAGTGAGCACCGCAGCGACAGTTAGGAAGCAGATGCAATTGATGGTGAGCACAAGGTCGCTCAGCAACAACACAATGTTCATCCGTTGCAAAGTTTGGTGTGGGTCCTCCACATCTCATATGCTCTTGTTTAACGTTTATTTGTTTTTTTTGTTTCGGGGGAGCCTGACGCAGCCAACTAAAGGCTGCGACTTCGCCATGGTCGCAACAGCAACTCACAAGACAGTTTCGGCGGCGTTCACAGCGTCAGTCAAATGTCACTGCGCCGGACGGTCGTGAGTCAATGAACCTGCAGTCCATTATCTTCACGAAGAGCATCCAAATAGGCTCTCTCCCCCCATCCAACTGTCATCAGCTCTGCAGATGTCTCACTGTGCCACCCATTTTTTTTTTTTTGTGTGTGTGCACGCGTGGAACCACATCACGCATGAAGATGATCCAACCTTACTTCCAATCATCAGAGATGCTTTCTCTGCTTGAGAGAAGACACAGCCCTCTTATGTTGGAGGTGTGGTGATTGCCCGTACGCCGCTGTATCACTACACCCACATCACCCAACACACAATCCAGTGATTAACAAACACTTCCTCCCACATTCTTCCCTCATTCACAATCGCGCGCAATTTGCGAATGTTTATTTTCTTTCCACTCACCAACTCCCAGTAGTACCCGTGTGTATGAGAGTGTAAACGCTTTTTTTGTTGCTAAACGGATGTGCTCCTGTTGATGTTGTTGTTGTTGTTGTTTTCCTTCGTCTGATCAACACCTGTGGGTGCCACATGAATGTGCTGCGCACACAACCGCAACACCCCAGTGTATTCACCGCTGGTACGGAACCTTGCCCTACTGGCCCCTACGGTCTCCCCTCTCCACCCCCCCCCACGACCGCCCCGTATCACCCTCCGCCCCTCTTACATACTTCAAAGCCCAACCCCAATCACTGATCCTCTTAGTTTGCTACACATGATGCACCACTGTGCACTGCCCCATAATTCTTCCTGTCACCTCCCCCTTGGCCTTCTCTTGTGCTGTAGTTCATTTCACCACCCTAATTTACGTACTGCACATGAGCGGTGTTGTGTCTTCTTCCGCAAATCGTCTCACCCGAGGCAAGGCACCACGTGCCCCTGCCTTCTACTGTTGGGAGATTGGCGGAATGGAGTCACCACCAGCTGCTCCCAAGGGCGGCAGACAGGACCGAGGAAGTGCGGTGGCGCATGCTGGCTACACCAGCCCTCGCCCTGCCGCAGTTGCTCGTCGTTACCCTTCTTCCCTCTACAGCCTTGCGCGGGCCCCTACCCCCCTGGATGAGAATACACTGCGGTCGTCCATCTTTGCGGAGCACATGAATCACGCACAGGAGAACCTTGTTCAAGTCCTCTCGGACGGTGATCATCTTGTAACTGAAGCACCACAGGACGACAGCTCCACCACGATTCACCATGCACCTGACGGCACACCCGCCACTCAGCGACACGGTTCTCTGGACCCAAACCGCTCAACTATCACTTCTGATGTACCCGCCAATCAGCTGCATGGAACTGAGGAGGATGATCCCACAGATGCGGGAGGTACCGGCACACCCGCGCACAAGCTCTATGCGCCTGAAAAGCGTGATCCCAGTGAAGCAGCTGGAGTGGATGGCACACCCGCTGAGAGGCTGAAGGGGGCTGATGGGCGTGATCCCAATGAAGCAGCTGGAGTTGATGGCACACCCGCTGAGAAGCTGAAGGGGGCTGATGGGCGTGATCCCAATGAAGCAGCTGGAGTTGATGGCACACCCGCTGAGAAGCTGAAGGGGGCTGATGGGCGTGATCCCAATGAAGCAGCTGGAGTTGATGGCACAGCCGTTGAGATGCTGCATGCATCTGAGACGCGTGATCCCAGCGGAGTAGCAGGAGTTGATGGCACACCCGCTGAGAGGCTGCATGCATCTGAGACGCACAATCTCAGCAGAGCAGCGGGAGTCAATGGCACACCAGTTGAGAAGCTGCAGGGGGCTGATGGGCGTGATCCCAATGAAGCAGCTGGAGTTGATGGCACAGCCGTTGTAGGGCTGCATGCATCTGAGACACATAATCCCAGCAGAGCAGCGGGAGTTGAAGGCTCACCGGCACACAAGCTGCAAGGAACTGCACAAGAAGCTCATCCTAATGATTGCAGAGGGTCCACTGCCCCTGTGGTGGTGGAAGCAGCTACTTCAGGCTGTCTCTTTGACGACAGTGAATCCTGTCAAGGTGATGTGTTGCATGCCGCCCCGCTTGTCGCGCCAGCACTTCGGAAGCGCCGTCTATCTCCCATAAAGGCTCTGGAGGTGGTTGCTCCAAAGCCCAGTACTGCCTCAGGGAAAAAGAAGACGACGATGGCCAAGAAGGCTGCCAAGGACGACCCTGTGATGCCCTTCCAGAGCGTTGAGCACGTGGCCCCACGTGATGTGAATCCCCGTCACGCACAGCGGCTTGAGGCAGGTGGAGCCCGCCGATATACCGCCCCTGTTGTTGTTCACACTACACCTCCGGATAGCACGGGGAGTGTGGCTTCCACCATCGTCACGTGGCGCGGTCTGCGCGGGGACAGTGTGGATGAGCCCCTTTTTGTGCCGCCGGTCAACTCACGAAAGCAGCCAGACACAATTGTGTCGAATTGTCGGCGTGGAGGTGCCAAGATGTTGGTTGTGGGAGAGGTCCATCCATTGGTGTTGGCATGTGAAGCAGAGGAGGAGCCAGAGCAACAGGAGCTGTCATCCGAAGGCATGGAGGAGCCACCACAGCCTCAGCAGCTATCTGAAGCAGCTGTGGCGGAGCCACCGCAGCCAGAACAGCTCTCTGAAGTCCTGGAGGAGCCCCCACAACAGGAGCTTATCTCTGATGCGGAGGATTATGATGAGTACCGAGGTGCCAGTCCGGAGGTGAAACGGTTGGTGCGTCCACGAAGCACACGCTTTGTTCCTCCTGTCCGGAGGCTTGTGGATGAAGGTACACCGGAGCGTGAGTTGCAGCCAGCATCCACCAACGTGGAGCCGAACCCTNCCCAGACACTCAAGAGTGGGGCTTCTACAACGACACGATTGACTATGTCATGCAGGTTTGCTTCTCCTTGGGAAGGAAGAGCAGTGTGGTGCCACTTGAAGCAACCCTGATCCGCCAAGACCCAGAAACCCGTCGGTTTGAGGGTGAGGTCATTGTGCACCCAGGATGTGTCAAGATGGTCTTCATGGGCCTTGTTAACGGCCATCGTATGCGCTACTATGCTCGCTCCGTAGCCTCTGAGCGCCAGGATGACTAGGTCTGAGTCGTCCACACTTCCCTGAACCCATTGCAGGCACAGCAGTCGTGGTCGGAGAAGACACCACAACACTTAATGCATCACGCATTCTCTTTGTTCATCGAGTGAATTAACAGTTGATACGTTCTGGTTCCTTTCTTTCCCGGTGTTTTTTTTTTTTTTTGCGCCGCCGTCGCGGTCTCGTCATCTCGATGTTGTGCTGAATGTACAGTGGGTGGATCACTACTACTGTAGCATCGCACAATCTTTTCCGAAGCTGGAAGATGGTCGCCACATGCGACTTCACACACCGACGCGCACAATTCATCCCGCTTGTCTCGTTACGCAAAGTAGCATAACTTCACTTTAATGAAGAACCACGCAGCACAAACATTTTAGCCACAACCCACCCACGGTTCTTCGCATGTTGTTTCTGTGGTACTTAATTCCAGAAACGCCACGCATT
>JASAON010001514.1:0-45288 GCA_030849065.1 Jaenimonas drosophilae
CTCCCGCCGGGAGGTCTGTGTGACGGAGAGTTGCGCCCGTCTAAGTGAGGTGAGGTCAAAGGTGCGGTCCGACTGAGCCAGTGGACGGAGGATGCCAAAGGCGACAAAGATGAGGAGCACCACGACATTGGGTAGGACCATCGTCCACGTCACGTAGATGGACTTGAGCACCGCAACAAAGTGCGAGACGGTCTTGGTGCAGGGCCCGCTGCTGGAGTGGGCGTAGCCCTCGATGCACTCACGGCAGCTTGGCTCCGCCCAGTAGCCCCAGATGGGGCTGCGGTGGCACTGGCAGCTTCCGTCTGGCCGGCAGCAGCCATGGCCACCACAGGTGACGTCTGGTGTACATGTGTCGGGTCGTTTGCTGTAGGATTTGCTGCAATCACTCTTGTTGTCGCTCTCAATGGTCAGGACGGATCCCAGGCAGGTGTTGCAGGTGTAGGACACCTCCCCGGTGTGGTCTGAGCGGCAGGTCCACCCTGCGGTGTCGCACACCTCCGACATATCCTTGCAGGAGGTGGGGCAGCTGTTGGTGAAGGAGTAGCAGTAGTTGCCGTTGTTGGGGAGGTCATCAAAGGACCCACTCCAGGTGCATGAGGTGGCACTTGGCATGTTGATCTCAATCATTCCCACACCGTTGCAGATGCAGTAAAAGTTGGCCCCGCCGTAGTCCACGGCGGTGACGGTGCCGCCCCTGCCAAAGATGGTGGAGCACCACAAATTGGCCATCTTCTCGCCAATGGGGCAGACGGCTTGCTCTGCGACAACCATCTCCGACAGCAGCAGCAGGAGCAAGCCAACCAACCAGCGCGACATTGTTGGTTGCGTGGCGGAGCAGCTTCTAGTAGATGTACCTGTGAGTGAGTGGGAAGAGAAGGCAAAGAAGGAAGAAAAGTGTGATACCATGGCATGGCAATAAGGAAGGAAACATAGATTGAATGTGCATGTGTGTTGGTATCTGCTGCGTTTGGTGCCCACTGCCACGTCGCAGCCCAACTCACTACTCTCACAATCGATAGTCTCCACGTTTTGATGGCTCGCATTCGTTGGCGAATGGAGATGAAGTTGTGGGATGTGCGTGTGTGTGGGGGGGGGTGTCCTCCACGCGCACAGGAACCTCACCACACACCACACACGCACACGCACAACACCAGGAAGATGATGATGATGATCGGAAAAAAAAAAGTGAAACAACGGAGGAGAGAAGGAGACGTCGTGGGACGGTCGATAAGTTGGAGCTCACAAAAAAGAAGAGCGGCAGGTGATGACGACGGCATCTACACACATGGAGTATGAGTAGGAGTGGCAATGTGGCTGTGTGTATGTGTGTGTGCGTGTGTGTGTTGTTGGCTGCAAAGACACCACACAACCAAGAACACCAGGCACACATACGTCATACATACACACAAGCACCTCTCACCTATTCCTCCTCTGTTTCCCACCCAACCACACAACACACGTGTGTGGAGTGTGGTTGGGTGGGAAAAAGAAAAACGAAGGACACAGAAGCAAGAAGGAGCACATCTACTGCGTACAACGCACAAGAGTCGAGCTCCACAGACATGTACGCATGAGTGAGCACACACACACACACACAAAGGTTGGGAGATGTAGCGCTGCCGTCCACTCACTAGCACAACTTGGTAACAACTCCAACTGTTGTGATCGTGTTTTTCTTTCTTTCTGTTCTTGTGTGTGTGTTCGTGGGTTTCGTTGCGCGAACGATGGAGGTGGTCGAGAAGAATGAAGAATTTGTTTTGTTGATTAGGAATCTGAGGCCAGCTGCTCATGAGCTCATCTGCACGGACGCACCAACACGGCATTATGATGATGATGATGGTGATGATGATGCTCCACGATGCAGGATGTATCTCCTCTCTGTTGGTCATGCATGGAAGCAACACACACACAAACGTTGCTACGTTTTTTTAGACGAGGATGATGCCCTTGCTGCCCAGCACCGCGCACATGCGGATGAGCGAGGTCAGAAGCATCAGTGCACCAATCTGATGTGAGGCCGCCACCGGCACATCCACCGACGACAAGATGGTCCACATGCCCAGCACCATTTGCATCACCAAGACCGCATTCACCATGTGCAGCGAACGGAGCACGCGACGTGGAATGACGGCCCCACGCCGACGCGAGCACGCCACGTTAAGCCCCGTGATGGCGAGGCACGTCGTTCCCGCCATGATGCGGTGGCACGTCTGCACCATGGAGTGATTCTCGCAAAAGTTGCGCCACGTTGGCTCGAGGGCGAAGAGATGGTCCATGGGCGGCACAATCCCGCCCGCCATCCACGGGAAGTCGTGGTTGTAGAGCAAACCAGCATCCAAGCCGGCCACCATCGCCCCCGACATGGCGGTGGCGAACATGATGGTGCAGGAGAGCCGCGACCACCGCTGCACGCGTGCGTGCAACGGAAACGATTGGCAGCGTGGCATCTTCAGGCCAAAGCCCATGCGGAGCATGAAGCTGTATATCAAGAAGGCCAAAAAGAGATGGGCGGTGAGGCGCATGGCGGAGACGGTGGCCTTCTTGCGCTCCTCCACCAAGCGCGGATCGAGCCCGCTCCGCACCATGTACCAGCCCATCGCCCCCTGCGCCCCACCAAGACCGAGGATGCCCAGCAAGCCCAGGCCAAAGCCACGATTGCCCGCGAAGCGGCCGCGCGCATACATCATCACGAGGGGCACGCCATAGACGAGGCCCAGGCTGCGCGCCAGAACACGGTGCGCCCACTCCCAAAAGAAGATGAGTTTGAAGTCGTCCAGCGTCATGTCGGGCTTCTGCAGGAACTCAGGGAAGCGTTGGTAGTTGCGGAACTCCGCGGCCCACTCCTCCTCCGTCAGGGGCGGGCGCACACCCGAGATGGGCTTCCACTCAACAATGGAGAGGCCACTCTCGGTGAGGCGGGTGATGCCGCCAAACCACACAACCCCGCCCACGACGGCGGCACTGACGTACAGCCAACGTGCCACACGACGATTGCTGCGGGAGGGGCGGTAGGGCACCTCTTCCTCTGCGTCATGAGCAGGAGTTGCTGAGGTTGGTGTTGGGGTTGGGGTTGGTGTTGGGGCTGATACCTTGTGCATGTGAGTTGTTGGGGTTGGGGTTGGTGTTGGTGTTGGTGTGTGTTGCTGTTGTTGCTGCTGTTGCGGTGGTGGTGGTGTTGCGATGTTCTTGATGGGTGTGGAGGCATGCAAAACCGCCATGGGATAGGTGATGGGATAGTAGAAGCTGCGCCATGAGCTGGCGAGGGCAGCACCCCAGCGACGTCGGGCAGGTGCGTGGACGAGCGGCGTGTTGGCGGCCGTGAAGCGGAGCATGACTCAACGACGAAACACAGAAACTTTTTTTGTGTGTTTGTGTTGTTGTTGTTGTTGTGTGTGCAGAGAAGAAGGAGTGGAAGAAGGGTACGTAGTTGTGATGGTGTATGTTATGTATGGCACAACAACACAGACATGTTGTGTGGCGCAAAAAAAATAATTTCATGCATGGAGAAGTACCCCTCCCCAGCTGCCCCCTTTCTGCAGTCAGTGGCACACACATCAGCGGCACGCACGTAGTGCCACACAACAACGAAGCGCAACCAAGGAATGGAGTAGCGCCAGCACACCCCCAACACACCAGTGATGATGATCGTGATGATGAGGATGATGATGATGATGATGATGATGGTGTTCTTCATCTCCACCCACCTCCACATGATGATGATGCTACCCACTCACAACAACAACAACAACATCATCATCAGCCACATACACGCACCACGCCTACAAGAAGTACTCCGGTGGCGGGTGTTTGGCCAAGTGGCCCCGCGTTTCTGCCGGTGCCGCACCAAAATACACGACATTGCGATTCATCACGGAGTTCTCGCCAATCTCCAAGATGGAAGCCACGTTGCCACAGCGGTAGCAGTAGTTGGGTGCCGACCACACGGTGCAGCAGTTATTATCAAACATGGACTTGTACCCCTCCAACACGAGCTGGTGTGCGCGGGCGATCAAGCTCAGGCCGTTGCGATGGTTGAAGCGTTTGGCCACCTCCGCGCCAAAAATGAATCCCGCCCCGCGTGGGCTGACGCTCCACGTATCAATATCCTCCGGATCGGACCACAACAAGTCGCTCATGGGGCCCTCGTGTGGCACCTCCTGCTTGCGATCGAGCACACGCATCTCATCCAAGGTGTTTATTTGTGGGCTGAGCCCGCCATGCACGCAGAAGATATCCCCCTCCACCACCGCCCCGAGCGGGAGATAATCAAAGAGCTCCGTGCAGAGCCTCCACACGTTGGCGCTGCCGTACTTGCGATAGCACTCATCGTAGAAGCCGTAGACCTGCGTGATTTGGCGCGATTCGTGGTTGCCGCGCAGGAGGGTCATGCGATCTGGATAGCGTGCCTTGAGCAACAACAACAAGAGAACGGTCTCGATGCTGTGATAGCCACGATCCACGTAATCGCCCATGAAGACGTAGCTCGTCTCAGGAACATTGCCGCCCTTGCCGAAGAGCTCCAGCAAGTCGTAGAATTGGCCGTGAATATCGCCACAGAGCGTCACTGGGGCGTACACCACCTCCACGTTTCCCTCCTCGAGTAGCAAGTCTTTGCAACGGTCGCAGAGCTGCACAACCTGCTCCTCGGAGATGAGCTTGCCGGTGTAGAGGAGCTCGAGCTGGGCGTTGAGATCACTCATCCTTGCGTGATGATGATGAATGCTCCGTGTTGCAGGGCAAATCAATCCAAGGGGGTAAATGCTACAGGGTTTGTGTGTGTGTGTGTGTGTGTCAGTGCGGAGGAGCAGCAGCACAAGATTTATGAGCGTGTGTACGTGTACGTGTACGTGTGTGTGTGTGCTTTGGTGAAGCAGGAGCAGGAATGTCGGGGTGGCGTTTGTTGTTTCGTGGATATGTTCTTGTTTTTTTTTTGTTGTTGTTGTTGTTGTGTGCGTGTACGACTCTCGGACACGTGAAAGTTGATCTATGCAGGCTGAGTTCCTACAACAGCAAACTACGCGTAATCATAGAGAGAAAGCACATGCATGATGATGATGATGATGATGATGATGAAGATGATGAAGATGATGATGAAGATGATGAAGATGATGATGAAGATGATGATGAAGATGATGATGATGATCAGCTACATCTTGGTCATGAGTTGTTGTTGTTGTTGTTGTTGTTGTTGCTCCTGATGCTGGCAGAAGCCTCTTCACTTTGCTTCTTCCGCAGCCACAAACACAATGGCCGTGGCGTTGACGCAGTGCCGCTCATTCGGCGCAGGATTCGAGAACCCCTCACCACGAAACACGTGGCCGAGATGGCCGTTGCATGCGTTACACACAATCTCCGTACGTCGTCCATCGGCATCACGCATCTCACGCACCGCCAGTGGCAGGCAATCATAAAATGCCGGCCAACCACAACTACACGCAAACTTCATGGCACTCGTGTAGAGTGGCGTGTTGCAGCCCGCACAGTGATAGGTGCCCGCTTCAAAGAAGCCATCCAGCAAACCGTGCGGAGGGTCGGTGTGCTTCTCTCGCAGTACGCGGAACTGTGCCGGGGTCAGACGCGTACGCCACACATCGTTGCCGACGTCTTTGCTGCCATCGCACTCATGGCGCTGGGCACAGTGCGTCTCGGTGCTGGGAAAACGGCCGGGGCTGATATCCACGGGAGGACGCGTACACATGTTGCGTGAAACACAACACAAGAGTGAATGAGTAGGTTGTTGGTGTTGGTGTGGTGCAACAAGAACAACAGCACGACGAAGACGAGTGTTGGTGCTGCTGCTCCACGTCGGTCGCGTGATGCAGCGACGAGGAACGGTGGAGAGGAGCGTTGGTGTCGGGTACTACTGCACTACACAAGCAAGCAAAAAAATGATGATGATGTAAGTACATGTGTGTTGTTGTTGTTGTTGTTGTTGCGCATTCATTGAATAGGATCACCACAACAACACATTTGTGTGTGTGTGTGTATGTGTATATATATCTGCTTCATGTTGTGTGAGGCCAACGCATTCTCTCTGTGTGTGTTTCTATGATGGAGCATATCTCTTGTACCCCTTTGTTGTTGTTGTTGCGTTTATCATGAACGCCAACATCACCCACAACCAAGAGGCAGCCACTTATGCAGCTCCTCCATCATGATGGAGGTGAGTGCTCCTCACTCATCGTTAGCATCTATGTGGTATATGTGTTGTGTGTGTGTGTGTGTGCGTACGTATCAACGAGCACGCCGGCGACTGACGCGCTTGTTGCGTCGTGGTGCAGGCTCCTCCTCAACCTCTTCTTCCTCTACAACCACCTCCGCATCGTCGTCAGCGTAGGACGGGGGCTCATCCCAGCTATCATGACGTACGGCACGCATCACTTCACCATCATCATCATCATCATCATGTGCGGGGGATGTACGCCGACGGTTGAGCTTCGTGGACGGCGTTGACGCACGTCGTGGAACCTCTACTTCATCATCGTCATGATCGTCGTCGTGATCTTGGGCATCATGATCCTCATCTTCAACATCAGCAACACGGCGTTGGCTTGCTCGAATCTTTGCGGCAGAGGTGGCGCGGGAGTTGGGGGAGCGACGACGACGTGGTGGTGGAGGTGCCACCTCCTCCTCATCTTGCTCCTCCACCTCCTCCTCCTCCACATGTACCTCAACTGCATCATCATCATCATCCTCGTTTACATGCACCTCCTCCTCCACGACAGCCGTTTTGGAGGCCTTCTTGTTCTTGGTGGCATGTGCCTTGGAAGTAGGTTTGGAGGCGGGGGAAGTCCGTCTAGTGGCGGTGTTGCGGCCACGACGCGATGTTGTTGGTACCTCTTCCTCATCGTCTTCATCATCATTGTTGTTGGTGGTGGTTGTGGCGGCGATGTTGGCCACCTTCTTGGCTGGTGATGAAGGTGAAGATGAAGCTGCTTCTTCCGGAGCCTCAGAAGATACGCGCGAATCGTTGGCGTACTTTCGGCGTGGATAGAGCTCCTGCATGCGCCGTTCTTGTTTGCTGGTGTGCCACCATGCGTTGCGCGGATCATCGCCCACCGCCTCCGTGGAGTTGTTGCTGGCCTGCGTACGTGCACGAACATTCTTCACGACGCTCATCGCGGGCTCCTCATCAACGTCATCATCATCATCCTCCTCCTTGGCGGTCTTGGTGGCCACATCATCATCATCCTCATCACCACGTGTTGCTGCAGCATCTTCAGCACATGTTTTCGTGTTTGGTGCAGTCAATGCTTGTTGTTGTGGTGGTGGTGTACGTCGTTCTGTCTCCGACATGAGCAACTTGATGAAATCATTTTTGCCACCACGTTTGGCCAAGACGAAGGCCTCGCCAATGCCAAGGCCGTCTTCTTGTGCGCCAGGGAAGCCCTTCAACATGTCGTAGAGCGTCAGGCTCGCAACGGTGGCACCCGTGAGAGCCTCCATCTCCACCCCCGTTTTGTATTCCTCCGTGGCCACGGTGCAGAAGCAGTATAGCACGCTATAATCACCACGACGCAAACGTGGCGAGGGCGGCGGCGTACTTCGCTTGCGCATGACAACACGATGAGGAAGAGAGGATGGGCGCAGTACCTCCACATCCCCTTCCGCATCCTGAAGTGGTGAAGATGATGATGATGAAGTTGTTGTTGTTGTTGCGTTGTTGTGTGGGAGTGGTGATAAGAAGGGGCTACGCACCACACGACGTCGGAACGTGAAGCTGCACCGCTGAATTGGTATTGGGTGGCAAAACGGAATCAGCGTGCTCGCCTGCTTCACCGCGTTGGTGCCGGCAACAACGGCGGTGGCGAAGAGTGGGCCCTTCTTACTGGTGTAGTACTCCTCCATGGTGGGGGCAGCAGCACTGCCCAACATGTTGTTGTCGTTGTTGTTGTTGGTGGTGTTGTGGCGGTGTGCAGGTACCATGAGCTGCTTCATGCCCTCCAAGATGGCGGATGCCGCGGGTGGCACCACAATCGTGGCAACGGCGGTGGCCAAGCGGCAGCTGCTGCGTTTGGCGGTGATATCTATCATGCGTGGCAAGTTGGTGTGCTCATCCACGTGCGTACCTTGAATAGATGGTGCCACAACCTGTGAAGATGCTGATGTCGGCGTGTTGTTGTTGTTGTTGTTCTTATTGTTGCTGGTGTTGGCTTTCATCTTGGAGGAAGAGGATGAGCTGGGACGATGGCGTGAAGATGAGGTACGTGATGGCGATGCGCGTCGTGGCGAGCGACCTGAACGACTGCCACGCTTCAACGTTTTGCGGCGAAGTTGTGTTGCCGGGCGCTTCAGTGGCGCCAACAACCACTGCGGTACACGAAGCATGCTTGTGCTACAACAAGATCTATGTTGTGTGTGTGTATGTTGTGGTTGATGAATGAATCACGATGATGTTTGTTGTTGTGGCGAATACTTGCGCCAATCAGCAAAAAAAAAAAAATGTGCTGCTGCGTCGCACAATCTTTTTTGGAAGAAGTGTTGAGAAATGAAAAGAAAGAGACGGTGAAGATGATGGTAGGTCCATAACAACAACAACAACAACGAGAAGGAGGAGTAGTGGAGTGATGGTGATTGGAGATCATCATCATCATGTGTGCGTACATCATGAAGTGGTTGTGGTTGTGGTTGTGTGCATCATCACAACGCGTCATTGACGTTCATCCATCCTTCTTGTAGCAGTTGTAGTGCGTCTGGGAGCACCAAGGGCTGTGATGGGCACACATCTTCATGGAGGTGATGATGGTTTGTGTGTGGTTCCATCAACTCATGCATTGGTTCTGCATCGTCGAGGGAGGATGGCGTCGTGGACGACGACGATGAGAATCGCGGCACGGCTTCGCAGAGGTGCGGAGTTGCGGCGGCATGACGGCTTGACGTGGAAGCACACCACGCTGCCGAAGATGTTGTGTTTGATGATGTTGTTGTAGCAACATCCTCAAGACGTCGTCGTTTGCGGTTGGACTCCACCTCATCCATGGGCGCCAACGTGAATAACGATGATGATGATAATGGAGCACACAGATCATCACCATCCCTCACGTTGTTGTTGTTGTTGTGTTCGTGAAGGACATCATCCGCAAAGATCCACGTGACGTTCCCCGGCAGCACCGACGAATCATCGAGCCTGCCCACCGCCATCAACGGAGGAGGTGTGCAGCTCAGCTTGCGTGGCTCGCCTTGGCTGAGGTTGGTGAGTGGGGCCAGGAAGCTGCGCTCCGTGGAAGCACGCGATGTACTTCGATGCAACAACGTCAGCGTGTTGGATGTTGCATCTTGAGGATGCCCATCTCTGGGTTGGGGAATCAGAGCGATGCTGCAGTCACCGTCGTCGAAGAGCGCATCTTCATCACCATCATCGTCACGGAAGACGTGCATTCACAAAGGTGTTGTTGTTGTTGTTGTTGTTGTTCTGTGGTGAGTATGTCTATGGTCGGCGTCATTGCTTGCAACAACAACGAAAAAAAAAAAAGATGAAGGAAGAATGATGCATGAATGATGATCATGGTGTTGCATCAATCACCACACATCATCTGCAGCAGTGCCGCACACAACACAACAACAACAACATGTTGTGTTTTTGCGTATTTCTCGCACATACAAAAGAAAGAAGGATGTTTAGGGGCCATCCTTCCTTCACTGGCATCGATATGAGCTACTTGCATAACCCTCCCCCCCTGCCGCACATGTACGTTGTTCTTGCTGATGCCATGCGTGTGTGTGCGTGCGTGGGTGTGCGTGCGTGTGGTTGTTGTTGTTGTTGCTGATGATGCGGTCATCATCATCTTCATCAACCTACACTCTTCTAGCCAAGCAGTGCCTCGGCCATGCCTTCGCGGAGCTCCTCATCCCCGCCACGCAGTGCGAGATGCAGCGCGACGGAGCTATCGCTCGCCACAAAGAGCCGTGCCTGTACCATCAGCACCGTCTTGTGTGCGTCTGCCACGGCACCACACATGAAGATGGTGTGTGAGGTGGTCGTGATGCGCTCTGGGAGTGGCTCGGCGAGGTGCATGCCAAAAAAATCCGCCACCTCTTGCGCCGCAACGCTCAAATTGCGCATCGAGCGCAGTGCGTACGTACCTGACGTCTCCTCTGCGGCCATGGCGGCCCACTCCTCCTCCATCTTGCTTGAGCTCCACGACGTCATGGGCAACACAAAGTCCGAGACGTGCACGTCAAAGGCCTCCATGTCGTACTCCTCCACGTCCAAATCATGTGGGGCGTCAGCGCCATCAGCAACATCATCATCCTCCGCAACCTCCATCATGGAAAAACGGAACTTACTCTCGATGCTGCCGCTCGGATAGTTGTGTGGCACAAATCGCAACACAACGTAGCCAAATTGTGTTTCGCCCGGCTTGATGCGCGCGATGGGGATGGCGAAGAGCGGCTCCGCCTCCTCCAACTCCTCCGTATTCAGCACCACTGACACGTTGCGGAAGCTCACATCCTCCATCGTGTTCTTCACCTTGAACTGCAACACAAGATGCTCAGCGTAGATGTGCTTCATGACGGACACCACGTACTCACTGTCCGTCTCCGTGATGGGGAGGGGCTCCACCGTGCGGAGGAGCTCACCAAAGCTGCGAAGCTGCGGAATCCTGCCCAGCGCATCAACGCCCTGCAGAACGGCGGGTGAGGTGGTGGTGGCGGAGCTCATCATCTTTGCGGCGGAGGTGCTCGTGTGCGCGTGAGAACCTCCCGCGTCGGCGGTGGCGGCGGCGGCAACAACGGCATCGGCGGCGGCGTGGAGGTGGTGCATGCCATCCTTCTTGGCCATGCGTGAGGCGGCCATGTTTCTTGTCAGGCGATGTTGGCGTTGATGAACGGTGCTCGCGACATCATCAATTAAGCTCGTGATGAGGCCATCATCCTTGGCGGCGAAGAGGTTGGCGTAGAGGCGTGCGCGATCACGTACGTCATCATCTGGATCCCCACAGCAGCGGCGCAGAAGCTGGCGCACCGAGCCCCGCAAGGATGGTGTGCGTGACGCAATCTTGGCCAAGGTGGTGACGGCCACCGTTCGTACATCCGCCTGCTCCAGTGTGGCGTGGTTGTAAATGTACCGAATGTACTTGCGTGGGTTTGCCGAGTTTGGCACCTCCTCGCCAAAGAGGCTCAGCACATCCATGGTAATGCGTGGGAACTCACAATCATCAATAAACTCAGCAAGGTGCGCGAGCACAACCTCCTTCGTGGCGGGATTGGCCGACATGAGCTCCATCATGGTGCGCACCACGGCCTGCTTCAGTGGGCAGCCACCTTCCTCACGAAGAATCTTGAGAAGAAAGACGAGCAGCGCATCTTCCTTGCCTGGGTGTTGCGCACAACGTGTGCCGAGAGCATGCACGATGATCAGACGAAGCTCCTCCGGGAAATCAACGAGGGTGTTGCTCAACGACGTGGAGATCATCCGATCCACCGACTCACTCGTCCCGATGCGCAACACAATGGTGATGGCCAAGGCCGCGATGACGCGGTTTGAGTTCGCCACGGCGCACTCCACGTCGCGCAGGATGGGCTCGATGGCGGCGCCATGCGCGATGCTGAGTTGGCTCAGTTGGCGCATAATGAAGAATTGGTACACGGACGTGCCGCTACTGAGCCCGTGGCTCATGGCGAGAATAACTGGTCGCAGCATCTCATCATTGATGCTGCGCAGCGAGCACAAACACCGCATCGCCTCCATCGAGGGGAGGTAGTCTGTGTGATTCACCATGGACACCACGAAGCCGTAGAGCTCCATGGAGGCACTTAAATCATCCTTCATCATCTCGTGGCACACCTTGATGACCAAACACACGGCGAGAGGTGAATAAATCTGACGATTGCGCACCTGCTCCATCAAACGGCTCGCACTCAGGCGATCGTTGCGACGAATGCGGTGCAGCAGTGCGATGGCGGCGTACTGCGAACGTCCAAGCCCACGCAGGAGCTCCGACAGCTGCGGAATCCATCGCTTCGCCACGTCTGGATTGGTTTGCGCAATGTGATACCCACTCACGATGGCGGCGGTTACGACGGCAGGGTTGTTGCTGTTGATGCTCTCGCCAATGAAGCGATCCATCATGGAGTACATGCTTGAATCGAGCACCGCGTAGAGGGTGCGGATCGCGTTGCTCTTCATGGCATCATCGCCATTCTTGATTTGCGCCATGACGGAGTTGGCGGCGATGAAGCGCTGATCCACCTTGGGGCCGAGCTCCTTCATGAGGAGGTGCTGCATCCGGCAGAGCTTTGGGTTCTGCGATTGCGCCACCTTCGTGCTCATGAAGAAGATGTCGGAGGCCTCACTCGTTGTGAGCTCCGCATCCGTGGAGATGAGATAGAGCAGCTGGGTGATGGCCTGGATGCACGCCTCCTCCTTCAGTGGCACATGATCAAAGACACGGCAATCTTGCAACGCAGTGGCCTTATCCACGTAGGCGAAGGGGAGGCCCTGATCCTCCTCATCTTCTTCATCCTCGTAGATGTAGGGATGCTGCGGACGCTCTTCCGCCATGTTGTTCCTTGATGATGATGTTGTTGTTTGTTGTTGCGTAAGTACGCGTGTGAGATTTGTTCTTGTGTGTTGTTGTTTTTTCTTGGATGAAGAAGAACGAGTAGCGGTCTTCTCTCTTGTGTGTGTATGTGTGTGTGCGTGTGCGTGTGCTGGACAACTACACGTCAACGGAGCTTCCAGTCGAAGAGCACTTCAGAAAATACGAAACTTCATATTTTTGAAAAAAAAAAGAGGAAATGATGATGATGATGATGTTGTTGTTGTTGTTGTTGTTGTTCTGAGTCACACGAATGTGCAGGAGACGGCGATCAGATGTTGTTTGTTGTTGTATGTTCGTATCCCAAAAGAAAGAAAAACACATCAACACCAATCATCGTGCTGATATCAAGCTGCAACAGCTTGTGTGTAGGTGAGTATTCTTGTGGTATCACAGATGATCCACCGTCCATCTACATCGTACATCGAGATTTATGCCCCTCGCGACAATGATCATCATCATCACCATCATCATGATCATCGTCGTGAGGAGCAACTATAAAAAAACATGTTGTGCAAGCGCACATGAGTTGATGTAGATGAGCCAAAAGCGAAGAAGAATGGAGCAGGGATGATGAAGATGTTAGATCATCCATCATACATCATCATCATCATCATGATCCTTGGCTCTCTGGGCGGTATTCCTCATTGTAGTAGGCCGCTGCATTGCGTAAGCCCTGGCTATCTGTGGTGCCGTCGAAGTCAGCGTGGATCGTTGTGCGCATCGATGGTGTTTGGCCCTCGCTTTCATACTCACTACGATAAAACGTGGCGGCCTCGCGGAGTTGTGCGCTATCCGTGGTGCCGTTGAGCTGCGTCTGGCGCAGAGATTCCCGGCGGCTCGCTTCATCATCACTGTTGTAGTAGGCCGCCATCTCACGCAGCCTCTCGCTCTCAGTGGTGCCATCTGCGGAGTTCAGCTGCCGTGAATCATCGGCCACCATGGCATCATCTTGTTGTTGTTGTTGCTGTTGTTGTTGTTGTGTGCCACCAAAAGACTGACGGGAGGTGGGCTCAGCATGGCTGGAATCGCGCTCGCTGTTGTAGTAGAGCGCATCCGCCTGGAGCTGCTCACTGGGCGATTGCTTCATGTTGCTCGGTGGCATGGCATCAACGTCATCATCAACGGGCACCTCTTCTTCTTCTCCTTCTTCTTCTTCTTCCTCTTCCTGCTGTTGTTCTTCTTCGTTGTCGGCCATGGCAGTAGCATCATCTTCATCATCCCTATTCATGTTGCTCCCCTCCTCCGTCAGCCCATCTTGCCGGCTTGCGGTGCCGCCCTCGCTCTCATCAACGCGAATCGTGAGGAGCACCTCCGCAGCGATGGTCAGGGCCACACACAAGGCCTCCACGCGATCCTCATGTTTGCCGTTGGCCTCCCCCAACACCTCGCCTTCCGCATCATCCACCATCATCACCGTCCACGAGTAGCGCACACAAGGTTGTTGTGCGTCATCATCATCATTGGCAGATTGCTGAAGCACCTCTTCATGATAGCGCAATGAGATGCCAGGGAGCTCCGCCGCCACGCTCTCGAGGCAGTCGCACAGCGGTGCCAATGAAGGCTCTAACTCATCCACGGGAAGGCCACGAACATCATCTATTTGTTCCTCCTCCTCCTCCTCGACGACGGCGTTCTTTGGTGATGATGAGGAAGCTGATGATGGTGCCGCAAGAAGATGTTGGCGTACCGCGCGCTGGATAATGATGGCGTAGGCATTGAGTGCCTCCGTGGCGCAGCGTTCGTGATGGAAGTAGGCGCGCGCCAACATTGCCTGATGCACATATCGGCGTGCGGCCATGGCGCGCCACGCGGTTTGAATGGCACGTGCGGCAAAAAAGAGCTTGAAGGGGCTCTCAGCCAAGGTTATGCCGTCCTCATCCTGCAAACGGCGGCGGCAGAGGTACATGCGGGCCACGCTCTGCATCTTCACGGCCGCCACGGCGCGACGCTCATGTTGTTGGCGATCCTTGCGGTATTCGCGCACCACCGCCCCACGTTGCGCCGCCTCTCGGCGTGCACGGTAGGCCCGCCACGCCTGCTGCGCTCGGGTGGCGTAGGCGTGGCGGTCCATCGCCATGAAGCGCAAATATGAAGCGTTGGCGGTGCGCACCCGATGCATGCGCCACGTTGCTTGAATCTTGGTGGCGCAGTACTGCCGCACCTGGCCCATCTTGGCGATCTCCTCAGCCATGCCTTGCTTGGCGCGGAGAGCGGCAAGAAAGCTGCGATCCTTGAATCGGCGGAACGCACGTTGTACGACCAAGGCGGCGTGGTGGCGATGTGCCACCAACGCACGGCGACGTCGGGCCTCCTTCTTGGCCGCCCACATGCGCGCGGCGGATTGAAGGCGCTCACAGGCCAACAAAACCTCCTCACGTCTACGTTGAATGGCGCGCTCAATGGCGTGCTTCTCGCGCAACGCCTCGAGCTCATGCGCACCGCGATGCATCAGCACTCGCTGGAAGATGAGGCGGCGCACAATCAGCCACTTGGCGTGTGTGGCGCGCATTTCTGCACGGTCTCTGGCACCACGCAACACCCCCATCACCTTTTGGATGCAGCGCTCCACGTTTGGCACCTCACTGAGATGGCCGAGCTGCGTGTTGAAGAAGTCCTCCATCGCGCGGAGATAATCCTCAATGGCCTTCTTGCGTCGCGGGAGCTCATCCGCCACGGCGCGACGCGCCATGCACGCACGCCACCACGTTTGGATGTAAATGATTTGCGGCATCGCCGAGCGCAAGAAGGCCTCGTAGCGCAAGCGTTGATGCACGCGGCGAATCATGAGCTCGCGACGTGCTTGACGGCAGCGCCACGCATTCTCGATACGTGTGGCGGCGTAAATGGCCTTCTTGAGTTGTTGTTGTGCGTCGTGGCGGCGCCAACACGTTTGGATCATGGTTGCGGCGGCAATCTCCTTCTCACGCTGCAGCTTGGCGAGGAGCAGGCGTTCGTGGAGCTCCGCACACTTGCGGCCCCACTCCTCCACGCTCTGCTTCTCGCGAAGATAGCGCTGAATGAGAGTGATTTTGCGTTGCCGCTCACGCTCATCCTTCAATCGCTGGAGCTCCGCCACCGCCGGCTGCCGTTCCTTCCAGAGGAGGTAGGCGTGATACAACATCATGGCCGCATCCATCTTATCAAGCCACTCCTGCACCGCAGCTTGTTTGGCGCGCACAATCTTGCGCATGAGGTGGCATCGCCACATGCGCTGAATCTTGATGGCCGCAGGCTCCTGAATCTCCCGGATCTTATCGCGCTGCACCTTTGAAAACCGGAGCAGATCGCGATCCATCCCACGCATGAAGTGAGAAGGGCTGGCGGTATGCCCATCTGCTGCCGTGATGATGGGCGATGCGTTGTTGTTGTTGTCTGTGGTGCCACCACTCATCATGTGGGGATTGGTTGTGGATGAGTTCGTGGCTTCGGCCGGTGCTACGTACAAGGATGAACGGCGGCGATCATTCATGAAGGGTCGTGGTGAGGTACCCGCGGAGTGAAGAGGCGGAAGACGTCCTGTGCCACTGAAGATGCTGCCACTTGCGTCGGGCGCCAAGCCATCATTCATGTTGTTGTTGTTGTTGTTGGTGCTGGCGTTGCTCATCTTCAAGTAGCCCACAGTTTCCTTGTTGAGCTGCTGATAGCGCTCGAAGGCAGGTCGTGGGATCTTCGTCACGACGCAACTTCGATGATCAGCTCCATCATCATCCTTGTTGTTGTTGTTGTTGTTGTTATTGTCTTGCCCATGTTGAGCAGGCGTGCCTTCACGCCACGTACTCCCGCTCGTGGCCTGGCCAGATCCTGTGCGAAGTGAGCTCCCTTCCTCCGTCATGATGGAGCGGCGTTTATCTCCGCCCGCCAACGACACGGTGCTGCGCCGCCCCCCGGCTGAGATGATGGGTGGCAACGATACACCACCACCACCACGTTGTTGCTCCTTGGCAAGAATGCCATCAACACTACGAAGATAGGCGCGCAAATCACGTGGCAGCGTGACGGTTGAGCAAATCGCGAGAAGTGCGCTGAGCGGCAAAGCGGGCAAACGGCCAGCGGCAGCTGCGGCGTTGGCAAATGGGGTGAGCTCCGAGAGCTCAAACAGCGCACATGGTGCGGCAACGAGCTCACCTTGGGCAAGGAGCTGGAGTTGTGGCGGCACCACCTCACTCGCTTCGGCCGGTGCTGGACGATGTTGTGGGGCGGCCAAGCGATTGGCGCAGCGCTTATGCATTGGATGATGTTTGGGGAGATACTTTTGAGCACAGCCCAGGGCGAGCTTGCAGTGGTACAGCTCCTCCTCAGGGAGGCCGCACCACTCGGCGATGGTGGCAACAAGATGATGTGCCATGACGAGATGCGATGCCACCATGGAAATTAGCGTGTTGTAGGCCAACCACGCACGTACTTCAGCGGCGGCGGCAGCAGCTTCTTCTGCCGTCGCCGCAGCAGGTGAAGCAGCAGCGGCTGAAGAGGCAGAGGCAGCGCCGGATGGTGCCTGTGGGCTCGTTGGTGTGTTGGTGTTGGTGTTGGTGTTGTTGTTGTTGTGCGTGGTACCAGGGAGGGGTGGTGCCTTGCACTTGAGATAGAGCGAGCCGAGCTCAACACAACGCGCAATCGCCTCAACGGCATCATCAAATCGTCCGGCACCCGTGAATATCACCGCCATGTTATACAAGATGCCCGTACACATGTTGCCGCTCGAGTGTTTCAGCGCATTCATGAGAGAGGCCAAGGTTGCCGCCTGATCAGGATAGGCTGCCGAGGATGATGTTGGTGCGCTGACTTGGCTAATGGAGCGTTGATGCACGGCGAGGTTGTTGAGCACCACGCTGCGCAACATACCCTTCAAGGCGGGAAAATCGGCAAAGTAGTCGGCCTTCTTCCACGCTGGTGTGGCGATGGATGATGATTGCCGCCGGCGTGCGCTGCTGCTGCCCGGTGATGAACGTGCTCCAACCTCATCCTCCTTCACCGAGATGTAGCGCATCGCCTCCTTGAAGAAGATCTGCACTTCTTCGCTTGGCTCCGCCGCGGCATCGCGAAAGACGGCCTCGTTGTTGGCGATGAGCGTCACCTCCTCGGCGTACTCCCACAGGGGCTCCGCAAATTTTCCGAGCTTCGCGGCATTCATGACACGTTGTTGGAGTGAGCGATTGAGCTCCTTCAGACCTTCGCGTGTATCACCGCGATCGAGGAGCTCTAATCCATTCATGCGCATGCGTTGGAGCTTGGCCTTGATGGGCGGCGGCTTCTTTTCGGCGCTGCGTGAAGAACCCGGCATCGTTGATTGGCGGCGTTTTCCTGCGCTGCCGCTGCGTCGCAGACCTCCGCTCGCGCCACGTTTGCCGCCGCTCACCGGGCGTTTGTTGCTGCCGGTGCGGGAGGAGGTGCCTGACGCTACGGTGCCACGCTTGGCACTCGGGCCACGCTGCCTTGGTTGCATCCTTCGTTGTTGGTGTTGTTGTTGTTATGATGGATTGTGTGCGTTTGTGGTACACACAAAACTAAAAAAAAAAGAAAAAGACACACACAACCCGTGTACGTGTGTGCTGTTGTTGTTGTTGTTGTTGTGTGTGCGTTGGCGTACTCTAGTGGAGTCAGATGCTCCACCAAGACACACACAAACAGGCTATATACAAAGCAGCTAAAGAAGAGGATGATGAAGTAGATGATGATGATGATGATGGGTACAGACCAACCAACACATACATTTGTGTGTGTGTGTGTGTAGGCGTGGATGCTACACAAGCATCCACGGCACCAAGACGGGAACTCAGGCAAGAAGAAAAACAAAACGCTTCTATAAAGATAATGCCACTGGAGCACGAAGGCTCTCCTACGCATAACCGTAGAGGATGTGGCCGCGCTTGCGGAGTGCATTCACCACATCAGAGGCGGTGACGGTCTTCTTGCGGGCATACTCCGTGAAGGAGGTGGCATCACGCACAACACCTTCAACGTAGCTCTTGAGCACACGGCGGACCTCCTCGTAAATCTCAGAAGAGATGCGCTTCACGCCACCACGACGAGCGAGACGGCGGATGGAGCCGCGGGTGATGCCACGGATGTTGTCGCGGAGGACCTTCTTCTGGCGCTTCTGGCTGCCCTTGGCGTCAGCGGACTTCTTACCCTTGGCCATGATGTAGTTGTAGAGGTTGTGTGTTTTGTGAGGTAGTATTCTACGTGGAGAAGCAAAAAAAAAAAGGAAGCAAAAAAAAAAAGAAACGAAGTAGTCCTCAGACTCGTACAATGGCTTTCGTGAGCACTACTCATACTACTCACCCCTTCACGGCGCCCAATCACAAATTTGTTCGGAAAACAAAACGTGCATCTATAAAGTGTTGTGTTGTAGCTATGCTTTACGCATAACCGTAGAGAATGTGGCCGCGCTTGCGGAGCGCATTCACCACATCGGAGGCGGTGACGGTCTTCTTGCGGGCGTACTCCGTGAAGGAGGTGGCATCACGCACAACACCCTCGACGTAGCTCTTGAGCACACGGCGGACCTCCTCGTAAATCTCAGAAGAGATGCGCTTCACGCCACCACGACGAGCGAGACGGCGGATGGAGCCGCGGGTGATACCACGGATGTTGTCGCGGAGGACCTTCTTCTGGCGCTTCTGGCTGCCCTTGGCGTCAGCGGACTTCTTACCCTTGGCCATGATGGATGATGAAGTGTGTGTGTGTGTGTGTGTTGATCTAGAGTACATACAATGTGTGATTGAAGGAAGATAGTTTGTCAGGTGTTGGTGAGGTCAGTGCCAATCCAAGAACATCTCATGTCAATGATGTCCGTGTACGTGTGCGTGTGTAAGTTAGTGGGTATTCTGTGGATGATGGCACCTGCCATCTCATCTTCTCTTGCTTGCGCACCTCACAACAACAACAACAATAACAATAACTACAGCAATCATCGTAGTGTTATACTCGTTGTTCGTTGTGTGTGTATGAGTAAATGTGTGTGTGTGTGTGTTGATGGAAGCGTTGCGTACTCATTCATGATCTCCATCATCATCATCAGTGATGTGGCGGATTCCATGCCCACTGCGAGATCTCCGTGGCCATCGTTGCCAACATCTCCACGCCCGCCGTTGCGTTTAGCCACGCACTCGGCAAACACCGAACGCCACATCGCGCGCCGAGCATCGCACCCACCAACATAGCACGATGGCCTGTACGCCCGCCCAGTGCAACAGCCTGGCCAATACCGACGCAGATGCTGCTGGATGATGATGATGATGATGGTTTTGTTGTTGTGGCATCTACAATGGCCAACGCCTCACGTACAACGGCGGCATCGTACAAGACTGGGCGAGGGCCCACCACCTCCTCCGCCCCACGCGCACGCACACATTCCGTGTAGTACTCATGCATCGCCACGTTGATGTCATGGCGTCGCTGTGCGCGATCCATCTTCATCACATCAACATCATCATTCTCCAACATCGTCGGGCAGTGCAACGCGTGTGGTGATGGGAAGATGGCGGAGGTGTTGGCCGGAGCGTTGAAGGCGGCGTTGCGGATCGGCGATGGGTTTGATTGCAAACATCGCAGCGGCACACTCATCGCTGCACGTGCGTAGTCGCAGGCCGCGATGCGATTGGCTTCGAGTGCGTCGGCCAGTGAAAAAGAAGAGCTGCGCGAGCTCACCGCCTCCTCCCACCAATTGTGTTTCATGTTGGTGTTGTTGTGTTGAGCATCCATTGGAGTACTCAGCTTCTCCAGGAGAGGATCTGCAAACCTGCGCAACGCGGCATCACTTGCGTAAGGATATACAACTGGCAGCGCCACGACGGTATTGATGAGGTGCAGGAGAGATCCATGCTCTTGGGCGAAGACGTGTGTTGCATCAACACGGTGTGCGGCACGCGACCAACCATCATCCACGGCGCTTGGTGCAAAATCTCCCCGTGCATGATGCATCGCGCGAATAACCTCCACAAAAAGTGTGTAGGAAAATGAATGTTGGTGCAGCGGGTTCATCTCACGACGTTGGATGCGCTCCGCCTCACCAGACGCACTCAGCTGAACGTGGCCTAGGAGAGGTACATCGGCAAAACACAAGAGATCCTCCACCGCATCACTACTGGAGTTGTTGTTGTTGGATGATGATGATGATGGTGTGCCATGAGTTGTGTTGGAGAGCTGATCATGTTTCCACGCACGTGCCTCCATCTCCTCGCGACGGCTGCGCTCTACATGTTGTGCGATGGTGGTGGCATCATAACCATCGAAGGAGCGTCCAGCTCCATCACCTACCGCAGCTCCGAGCACAAGACCAACTTGCCGCTGTTGCACCTCACTCAGTTGTTTGTAGCTGCTGCGGTACGTATGATCAACATCACGTCTACTGGAGAGGGTCTCGTGGCCTACACGAGGCGGAGGCATCCAAGCGAAGGTGTGCTGAGGATGATGAAGATGCTGTTGTTGTTGTTGTTGTTGTTGTTGTGTGTTCGGCACCACAACGTCAAGGACTCTCGGTGTACGACGCACAGCAACACACAAGAGGACTACGAATTTTTACATGAGAAGAATGAAGAAGACGGAGAAGAAGAATGAAGGTTTGTTGGTGAAGTACATGAATGCATGCCACCTCGTTCATCACCTGATGAGCTACAACAACAACAACACTCATAATGATGAAGTTGCTGTGCTTGTGTTCCTTGTTGTTTGTGTTGTTGTGTGTAGCGCAACTGTGTTAGGTGCGTGTGTGTGTGCAGGTGTACGCCAGCCAATGTGTGGGCGTTGGCATCCACTCATGCACGCAGATTCGCGTGCTCTCTCTCTATGGGATGGAGATCATCAAGTGCGTGATGATCCCGACCTTCTTCTGTGCCGAGACACACAACAACAACAACATGTACGCATGTACGTATGTGTGTGAGTGTGTGTGTGTGTGTGCCTAGTGTGTGGCTGTGCTACGCGCAGAAGATGGAGTGGATTCATCCGTGGGCAGCATCACCGCGGAGGGGGCGTTGAGGTTGATGTCTTTGGCAAGACGCGACGAACTCAGGTGCACGCCCAGCTTATCCATCAACACCTTTTGTACCTCGTGGAGCTGTGCGCGGAGATCCATCACCTCGCAACGCAATCGCTGCACCTCCCGTGGGCCACGTACCTCACGTTCTAAGCGGCGTCGCTCCACGAACCCGCGCCCCGCTCGCTGAATGTGGCAGACGTACGGCACCAAAGATGCCACGAACTCATCATAACCCGCCTTCAGCATTCTCCATGACTTCCGCGCTGCATATCCACGGTAAAAGCGCTGAATCAAGCGTGCCGCACGCTCCTGCTCCCGCTGCGACATGATTCTGAACTCATCCAAATCGGCCCACATGGTGGAGATGACGTTCTGCAAACTCTTCATGGTGGCGAGCACCTCCACAATGCCAGATGATGCTGGCGCACCTGCACATGAAGAGGATGAAGATGCTCCCACAGCTGCTGCCGCTGGTGGTGGTGGTGTTGGTGGGGCGGAGGCATGGTGTTGTTGTGGTGGCGTATTCATCACCATCAAGGACGCGTAGTAGCGTGGAGAATTGTATAAACGAAGCTGATGGCGAATGAAGCCGCACATCTCACGTGTTTCTTCGGGGAGGTGCATCCGCGCCAGAGCTCCGCGCATGTGGCGTTGGATGACCACCGCGGCGAAGGAGCGACGAACGACGTCCTCCCTCCACAGCGTCTCCACCACGCCACTGAGGCTCTTCACTTTTTGCTGCATGGCACGTACAACCTGTGCGAGAGCTGCATCACCTCTGCCCAGCGTGGCTGTGGCTGTGGCTGTGGTGGTGGTTGGTGTGGGCAGCTGCGGAGATTCGCGTCCAGGGCCAATGGGGTCAGGGCTGATGGCGGAGGAGTAGGTGCCGCCGGCATTCATGTTGGCCAAAGATGCGTTGTTGATGTGGGCGGAGAGAGGAATGCGTAGCATCTCCGCAGAGGGTGGTGCAGGCTCACCTTCCTCCTCCTCCATCACGCGCTCCGGCGTACTCGTGGAGGTCATGGGATGTTGTTGTTGTTGTTGATGATGGTCATCATCATCATCATCGTCCTCCTCCTCCAACACATCGCCAGCTGCATCGTCTTCCTCCCCCGACTCCAGCTCATCTTCCTCTTCAATGGCCTGGATAATGTCGGGCAAATCAGCCGGCGCAGAAACACGCTCGCTCATCTTGCGCAGGTACTTCTCCAGCTCATCCTTCTGTTGGGCGTTGAGGAGCTCCAACAGCTTCAGTGAGATGGCGCCACGCTCACGAAACAAGTGATTGATGGCCGCGGTGTGTTCGCTGTACGTAAACTCCACCAAATCGAGCGTGTTTAGTAACGGGGCCAACCACAACAGCACCGGCCGCCACCACCACACCTTGGCACCACCCATCACAGACGATGAGCTCTGCCGGTGTTGTTGTTGCTGATGATGCTGATGGTGATGTTGGCCTTGCTCCATCGTGAATGGATTGCCGTAGAGCTGCACATGATGCAGGCTCTCTGCCATGGCGGCGAGCGGAACGAGGCTGCTCACGTGGCGAATGCGGTTGCGACGGAGCTGAAGTGTGTGGATGCTGAGGAGGGGCAGACGCTGATCCAAGTCGGTGAGGTGCTCAATGCGGTTGTAGTCAAGATTCAGAATCTGCAACGAGGGCAAACAGCGGAGGTCGGGCACCTCCACCAAGACGTTGTGCGAGAGGTTGAGGGAGGTGATGTGCAGAGCACAGTCCTCCGCCTCCACGTAGCCCGCCGCGGCACGTTGCAAGCCACCACTTCCTCCCGCGGTGTTGTTTGGATCGCCATGATGATGCTGAAGTGTGGCGCCGAGCTCCATCAGCTGGAGTTTGTTGTGGCTGAGGTCCACCACACGAATGTGTGGCAGCGCCTTCAGCAGCTGGCACGAGTGGCGATCCATCTGGTGGAGCTCATTGTGGCTGAGGTTGAGGAGCTCCAGCGATGGCATCGCGTCAAGACCCGTCAAGCGCCGCAGCTTGTTGTGTGGTGCTTGGAAGGTGGTGATGAAGGGCAGGACGAGTGCCAGACGGCTGTTGGGTGAGGCTGTAAGTGAGCTCAAACCACAGTGCGAGACGGTGAGAATGCGCACATGCTCGGCACCATCATCACGGTAGGTGCGTGGGAGTGGGAGCTCTCCGAGTATGTTTGATGTGCCATCTTGGCTGGAGATGTTGAGGTGGCCTGGTGAAGACATCGCGCAACAACAACAACAACACCAACAACGCACACACGCAAGGAAGTGGAAGTGGTGCTACCACACTGGATGACGTTGATGTGTTGGTGCGGTGTGTGTGTGTGTGTGTGTGTGTGTGTGTGTGCGAGGGGGAGAGATGATGATGATGCCACACAAATATGCAGATCACTACAAAGAAAAACAAATTCAGAAGAAGACGCAACAGAAACTGAATATATATTCAACGCGCGCGAACGTCTGTGTGAGTTGGCTGACCGATAATCTATAAATGGCAAACTGGAGTGGAGCCCAACAACAAGAATGAATGATGATGGCGGTGTTGCTGATGAAATGCACTCGAGCTGGTGTTGCCGGCAATGGTTCCGTATGCGCTACAAATATGGAGAGAGAGAGAGAGGTGCACTACAAAGAGAATCGAGCACGTGATCGGCTGTTGTGGAGAAGAAGAAAAAATGATGTTGTTGTTGCAACTCGGTACTAGTTGTTGTTGTAGTGTGTGTGTGTGTGTGTGTGTGTGTGTGTGTGTGTGATATGAAGATAAGACTGCACAACACACGTACAACGACGATCAATAAATCGCACACTCTATTCGGGGCAGTCCTCAAAGAGGGGCTGTTGGCACACACACAACGTGTTTGTGTGTGTGTGTGTGTGGCTTCGATAATCCGAAGATGTGCTTATGTGGTGGTTGAGATGAAGATGATGAAGAAGATGAATGTGTGCTCGCATGGCATCGTTCAGCTGCTTGTTGGCACTCATGCATCCGCAGAACAATAAAAAAAGGAAGAGATTAGGAAACTGCCACAACGCCATGAAGAACCACAACGCACACAAACACAAACACACGCACCAACAACAAAAGTGTGTGTGAGTGTGTGCCACATTCCACGCTGCATCGCACTCCTCGTCCCACCCACGCCAACATTTTTGCTCTGTTACACAACAACCTGAAGTGCGTAGCGCGTGAAGCGTCTATCCTCGCTATCCTCCACCATCGGGTAGTAGGGCACCAACTGGTGTGGGCTATGCACGTACACCATGTTGTACGTGCGACGATAAATGTCACGCACCTTCGTGGATGGATGAAAGAGACCTTGTTGGAGGTACTGCAACATGGTGGCTGAGCCAAGCTGCACACGTGCCGCTTCATAAAAAGACACAACGGCGGTGACCATCTTCAGCCGCTCCTCCGCCACCGTCGTCTCGCGCTTCGAGAGGAGCTCGAGAATGTTGGGATGGATGAGGTTGAGGAGGTGCATCGTTACATCCGCAAAGCCATCGCTGCCCGCGGCGGTGAGAATCATCGCCCGGCACGCCTCCACCGCCATGCGGCGCATGGTTAAGCTCGTCTCGGTGAGCGCGCGCTCCATCAGCGGCACGAAGGCGAGGATATAGTCCTTCCCCGCCACGCCAACATACTCAAAGACGTAGCGGATGGACTTGAGCACCGCGTGCTGCACAATCACAGCCACCTGCTCGCCTTCACTGATGCGGTACTCATTGAGAAGGTACGGCACCACGGTGAAGAGGCCGCACTCCTTGGCGATGGCGGCGATGGCGATGGCGGTACATACACGAATCTTGCGCTTATCCTGGCGGAGCTGATCCACGAGCTGAAGAAGAATGGAGAAGGGCCTAATACGGTTGGCAATCACGCCAAAGGTGCGTGTGCAGGCTCGTCGGGTCTCGCGCCGCTCCGCGTCGAGCAGCTCAAAGAGGCCTCGTGTGGCGAGCTCGTGGAGGTGCACCGCCTTCACCTCATCACTGTAGTGTGTGGTGATGTCTTCAATGAGCAACACCGCGTTGTGCTGAACGTGGGAAAATTTGTTCTTAATGACGAAGGTTAGCTTCTTGAGAAGCTCCGCCACGGAGGGCTTGTAGCGTGCTGCACCGAGCTCCGTCAGAATGGCACGTGTGGCCTTGAGGTTGGAGGCGAGAACACTGCCGTTGGGGTCCTCCAGGCGTTCGTACAAACTTCGGCCCAAGTCCTGGAGAAAGACGATGCCATCGGCCTGCATCACGGCATGTGCGATGCGCGCCACGAGCTCACTGGCCTGTACTCGCATCATGGCCTCGCTGTTCTCACGGCGGTGTTTGATGAGATCAAAGACCGACTTCATGTGGAGCTTGAGACGGTAGCCGAGGGCGTTACACAAGGTTGAGAGGCCATCCACCACGACACGGTTCACCCCTGTTTCGTCCTGCCACACGGCGCTGATGCTGCCATCGAGAAGTGAGGTGATGAGGCCATCTGAGACGGCGGCGAGGCCAACGGCATCCACAACACGGCGCACCGTGTCAAGCACCATGCGTTGGTACTGCACGTTTTCATCCTTCATGAAGGGAACGAGCTGCTGGAGCACCTCACTGCCACCCAACTTGATGGCGAGCTCCACCGTGGCGGCGGTGAGGGTCATGGCGGTTTTCCGGTCAGCCGCCACACGCCGCACCAGCCAAAAGCCCTCGAAGAAGGGCTGCATAACCGTTTCACGGATCAGCTTGGCCGAGACACCTTCGGCGGCGATGCAACGGCGCACCACATTGAGCAAGATGGCGCGGTGCGCATCTTCGGGGGTGTTGAATTGGCTCACCAAGGTGGGCATCATATCCGTCATGCGCTCCTGTGCGTCGTCGGGGTACATGAGCGGCACCAACGCACCAAAGGCGTTTAAGAAGGCGCTGGCGAAGCTTCCGGTGCCCTCCTTGGACTTCTCGCACACCACCTCCACCAACGGGTGGAGCTCATCAATGCCAAAGGGGGCGCAGGCCTGAGCAATGTTGGCGATGGCGGTGGCGGCATCACGACGCACACGCTTCTCATCGCGAATCAGCCGCTCCAGCATCGGCACCATGGTGCGGAGCTGGCCAAGGATGCTGTGGCCACACATGGTGGCGAGCTCGCCCAAGGTGCGCGCGACGGTTTGACGAGCAAAGGCCAGGGCTGAGTAGCTCAAATCGCGCAGCATCATCATCGCCTCCTCCACATTCACGGCGTAGCCCACCAAGGCAGCCACCTTGGCCGTGTGCCGGCGCACGGCATCCTTCTCGTGCGCAAAATCCTCCTTGATGGCATCAAAAACGCAGTGGAGGCCAACCACACGGCTCAGGAGGATGAGCACCTGCTTGCCATCTTCACGAATGATGGATTCCTGCGCGGTGAGGAGAGGCTCCATCATATGCACCACAATGGGTGCGCATGTACGAATCTCCGTTCCCATCCTCGCCACGAGTGCCTTGGTGAAGTCAATGAAGTAGTGCTTCTCCTGCAGCTCGAGGGTATCTGCGCTCCACACGTGGAAAATGCGCTCAACAATCATGGAGCTGCCCAACACACGTGCCTTGTCGAGGAGGTAGCGTGTGCCAGCGCGACGTTGTGCGGCATCACCATTCTTAATCTTGAAGAGGTTGCGCATGAGGAGGTAGGACGGGAGGTGCTCGTCTGGGATGGGGTCCACCTGATGGTACTTGAGCAGCTCCACAAAGATGGCGGCATCCTGTGGCTTCATGAGGGGCATATCATCACCAAGGCTCTCTGGGATATCGTAGAGCGCGGTCTGGCCATCTTCGGCCATGGGCATGCCGAAAGCTGGCGCATCTGCATGAATCGAGCGCAACGCGAGCTCATAAAAGTTTGGCGCCTGCGGTGGCAGTGGGTTGTACTCGGCCGGCACCGGCACCACCTCAAAGTAGTCAGTGGGGAGCACCTCATCCAGGTACTCAGCCGTGAGGCGCTTGTTCTTGAGCCGCCACTCCTTCTCGAGCTGCTTCGCACGTGCCTCAATGGCCACGGCGGCAGCCCCACCCGCCTGTGCTCCACCCGCCGCGGACGCATCCCCGCCCGCGAAGTTGGATTGCATCGGCGTTGTGCCCTCAAACTGGTAGTTGGGCGTGGCACCAAAGGCCATGCCCGCACTCGGCGTCGCGGCAAACATCGGTGTGGCACCCATCAAGGGTGTGGCGCCCATCATCAAGGGTGTGGCACCACCGCCGGCACCAAAGCCGCCCGCGAGAGGGGTCTGCCCCGTTGGCATCGCGGGTGTGGCATTCATCATCGGTGTAGCTCCACCGGCTCCGAAGCGCGGGGTGCGCAGGCTAGTGCCATCAACGGAGCTGTACTGAGTTGGGGTGGCCATACCTCGCCAGCTGGAGGACTCCATCCCGCCCCCGGTGGCACGCATGCGTGGGGTTTCGGAGCTGCTGTTGTACTGGCGTGGCGTCATGGAGCTCCAGCGAGTGGTGCTTGACTGTGGTTGGCCCACCGCATCTTCCCAGCGGTGTTTCTTGGCCGCCTGGTCATCCTCCTGTGGTGGGTTGGGGTCTGACATGGGTGAGGTACCAATGTGAAGATGGGTAGTAGGTACACTCAGCCTAGTGCTACTACACGTGTGAGTGTATGTGTGTGTGGGGGGGTTCCTAAGCCTTCTCACAATTGATGTATGCCAATCGCAGCCAGCCTTACCAAACAG
The DNA here is from genome assembly GCA_030849065.1 of Jaenimonas drosophilae. NCBI lineage: Eukaryota > Euglenozoa > Kinetoplastea > Trypanosomatida > Trypanosomatidae > Jaenimonas > Jaenimonas drosophilae. The sequence continues at coordinate 28,206 of JASAON010001514.1, forward strand.
GAAGGCGTGTTGCTGGCAGAAAGCTTCTTGACGAAGAACAGAAGTGAGGAGTGCAATTATGATGATGATATGATACTCGCGTATACACAGCAAGCACGCACAAGTGAATCAGGTCATGGATGGTGGAGTAGTGTGCAGAAGAAAGTGAGTGGACGTAAGGCTAGCCACATCACGACCATGCTGCAGTGGAGAGTAGGTAGTCAATGAGCACCTGTGGGTGCTTGGCACGAAAGACCTCCAGCGGCAACGTCTCGAGCAGCGTACCGCCATATTGCGCACGAATGTAGATGCGCCGCGTGGGAGTTGTACGTGTTGATGAAGCAATGGTGGCAGAGTCGGGGCTCTCTTCGCTTCGTGGACGCTTTTGTGCTTCCCGAGGGGGCGCCACCGTGGTCTCCTTCTTTTTCTCTTGGGGTGCTTCTCTGGATGATGATGATATTGTTGCTGTAGAGCTGCACAGTATGGCAACAATCCGAACCTGTGAGCTGACAGACGGGGCGGCAGCTGCGTTGGAGGTTGGCGAGCAGGACATCACGCCTGCGTGTGGTGTGTGGCGAGCAAAGGGGAGGGCCGGCAGTACTCGTGCATAGCGCCGAAAGCGCACAGCCTCTTCATCTCGCATCTCTCCCCTTGGCCAATCTGAGAGAGAGAGAGTGGAGGAGGAGGAGCACAGGTAGAGGTGTAAGCCTACTACCACAAGAGCCACCGAGAGCAGCTACAACGTTGGTGCATGACCACAAAAGAGAAAAAAAAACAGAAGAAGAGGAAAGATTAATATGAGTAGCAACAACAACGAGGGGTGGGAGTACTCAACTACCCAACATATACACAGATTTGTTTTCAGGATGTTAGTAAATCACAACAAAAGTCGGTGTGGAACAACATCCACGCACACAAGACGTATGTGAGCTACACACACTCTACTTGCGCTTGGGGGCAGGGGTGCGGCCCTTGATGACGTTGGAGCGGCCCTCCTCAACCATCACGTGGCGGGGCATGCCAACCTCAAGGCGGGAGAGCATGCGAGCGGTCTGCTTATCAACCTTCACGCCGTTCATGAGGGTCTGGTCCACCTCAGACACCTTCGGCACGAAGTCCATGCGGCGCTCACGCTCCTCCTGCTGAAGCTTCAGGGAGATGCCGCGCACGGGGCCGTTGGCGAGGCGCTTCATGATGTGGGTGGCGTAGCCAGCGATCTTGTTCTTCAGCTTCTTGGAGCGAGCGATGGTGACGTCGAGGATGACGCGCTTGTTCTGGTAGAAGTCCTTGTTCAGCTTGGAGTAGTACTTCTCCACCACAACGCGAGCAGCGCGCTTCACGGTCTTGGTACGGATCTTGCCCATGATTAGTTCTTACCGACTACATCAAAGATGAAAAGCAAGCAAGAGGATGAATGAGGATGTTGATGGTGTTCATGAGTGTATGGATGAGGTGCAATGAGCACATCATGTATTGTCTCACAGAACCATATGGTAGGGATGGTTGTTGGTGTTGTTGTTGTTTTTTTCTTGTGTTATGTTTGGTTGTAAATCAAAAACAATACGTCAGCGATACGTCATTCGTGGAGCACGATGTGAGCTACACACACACTACTTGCGCTTGGGGGCAGGGGTGCGGCCCTTGATGACGTTGGAGCGGCCCTCCTCAACCATCACGTGGCGGGGCATGCCAACCTCAAGGCGGGAGAGCATGCGAGCGGTCTGCTTATCAACCTTCACGCCGTTCATGAGGGTCTGGTCCACCTCAGACACCTTCGGCACGAAGTCCATGCGGCGCTCACGCTCCTCCTGCTGAAGCTTCAGGGAGATGCCGCGCACGGGGCCGTTGGCGAGGCGCTTCATGATGTGGGTGGCGTAGCCAGCGATCTTGTTCTTCAGCTTCTTGGAGCGAGCGATGGTGACGTCGAGGATGACGCGCTTGTTCTGGTAGAAGTCCTTGTTCAGCTTGGAGTAGTACTTCTCCACCACAACGCGAGCAGCGCGCTTCACGGTCTTGGTACGGATCTTGCCCATGATTGAGGTATTACCGACTATCTATATGCATAGTTGTAGGCAAGAATGAAAGAAGATGGGTGTGAAGTAGTGTACAATACAAGTTAAGTACACAGTGTGTGTGGAGTGGAGTCTTGTGTGTGTGTGTGTGTGTGTGTGTGTGCGTGTAGTATAGTGTAGTATGTAGTGTAGTGTGTAGTCTATGTACACATTCATGTATGTTGTGTATGTAAGCCTGTGTGAGGAGCGTATCCATGTACACCCCCCCCAAGCACAACAGAATACACATTGGTTGCCACGTGGCTGAAGAAGATACCACCAATGATCATACGTACGTTGTTGGTCTTTGTTGGAGAGTGGTGTGTGAAGAAGGAGGGGAGGTGGGGGGTCTACGTTGATAGAGCGTCGTACAAGGCATCAAGCACGGCATCATCACCCCCGCCATCCCGTTCACGAGCACTGCCCAGTCCATGCAGAACTTCCTTCTGCTTGTGTGGAGGGCAGCGGCGAAAGTGTTGGCGCAGAGGCTCAACACCAATCTTCTTTATGGTTGTACGGGCCTCGGCACGCACAGCGGCACTGCTGTCAGTGAGAGCGACGGCAAGCGGCCACAGGGCCCGACCACCACATTGGCCAAGTGCGGCAACAGCACCCACACGTGCCTCGGTTACGGCAGAGTGGGTGATGGTTTGTGTGGTGTACATGGCGCCATGACCACCACCATCACGTACAAGAAGAGTGAAGAGCGCTGCCATCACAGGATAGGTAGGCGGGAGGCCATCGGCAAGACGGGCCAACGCAGCACATACACGATTGGGCTGGCCTTCATGCTCACACACACTGCGTAGATCCTCACAACCGTGTTGTTGTTTTTGCTCTTGGTGTTGTTGTAGGTTGATGTTATTGGCGTCCTTCTTGACATCCACGGCACGAAGCCACACCGCGACGACCTCCAGGCATGCCAGGATGAGCTCCTCTTCACACCCTTCACGTTGGAAGAGAGCCTCCACACGCACAGCGGCATCCTGTGTTGTTGTGAAGGGAATGCAGGCCAGCACACGGGCACAGACTAGACGAACATCTTTCCCCACACACTTCCCACGCCGCACGTTGTAGAGGCCTTCCAGGCTGCGGAGGAGCACATCAACGCCAACCTCACCACAGGTGGAGAGCACCAGCATGGATTCCATGAGCTCCTCATCCATCTCATCACCATCAACATGTTGGTACATGAGTCTCTCCACATCTGCCACAATACAAGCATGATGTCGGGCAAGTAGTACTGCCCACGTCGTAACAGCTGAGGTACGTGTTGTTGTTGGTGTTGGTGTTGGTGTTGCCGATGATGATGTTGGTGTTGGTGTGGCTTGGAGGAGCCGACGAAGCCCCGCCCACGCCGCCGTACGCGTCGCTGAGCGCAGGGATTCACTGGAAACCCATCGCAGCCATGTCAGCGCCTCATCCGCAAAGACGGTGAAGCTGTGCGCATCTGCATCCATGATGCACGCACAAAGTGCGTCGATGCCAGCAACAAGTACCTCAACTGGCAAGGTGTGTGATGGATGGCGCCGCCTCTCCATCTCCATCCAGGCAGACATGCCGCGCACACGTGCTTCGTGTGTGCTGAGCATCTTCCATCCGCGCAACGCAGCGGCCTGCGTTGAGCTCCCCCACCGCACCTGCACCACCGCCTCCATCCACGCCTGTTCCACCGCGCTCATCAACACCCTGAGCTCCGCATCGGCGTGTTTCATGTGTTTGCTGGTGGCACGGTCATGTGGGCACGTTGTGGCCATCTCATCCAGACGAAGCCACGAAACACGTCGTTCGTGCTGTTGTTGTTGTTGTTGCCATTCACATGATGGTGGTGTTGCGTCAGAAGCACCAGCCATCACAGCACTGGCACACAGGTAGCCCTGGAGTACGGCGTGGAGAGAGTGTGGCTCCTCCTGCTCCTCCTCATCGTTGTGAAGTGGTTGCGCGTGGTGGCACGCAGAGAGCAACACTTGGCAGGCGTGGTGGCTGTTTATCACCACATCAACGGCATTCGCACGCTCCACCAGCCGAAGATGAGGTTCCGCTATGCGTACGTTGGCATCATCATCCAGAATAATGATCTGTGTTCTTGCACTCTGCGATGCATCTGTTGCTAGCCCAACACACGCAGCTCGCCTACTCCACGAAGTGGATGATGTACTACACAACATATCCAGCAACGACTTTGTGCCCACCACATCTCCCCGAATCCTTCGCATTGCTCTGCCAACACCATCACCAACACAGGCTCGCCACAATGATGAGCATGCATCATCATCATCATCTGCATGTTCTTGTTGCAGTGCTGATGTCAAGATTGGCCACGCCTCCATCGCAAACACACCCAAGCCAGCCAAGGCCCCAAGGAGTAGCTCCACACGGTCGCACAACTCCACATCGTCGTGGGTGCGCGATGATGATGATGATGATGAAGTGCGCATTGGTTTAGTGTGCTCAAGTAGTTGTTGTAGCTCTTGGATGAGGAGCGGGGCTATCGCATGTTGCCGTGCCCACGAACGGTTTGCCAACAACGTCAAGGCAGCTTCGGCACTGATGTGCGTCCACGCAGTCATACCTGGAGAAGAAGATGATGATGTGGCAGTGTGCGCATGTTGCTGCTGTTGCTGTTGTTGTTGTTGTTGTTCTTCACCTGCTTGGGACAACGCATCATTGAGGGCCACCAACTCCCTCCGAAGATCCGCCGGCTGCTGCATTCCGTGGAGCATCCTGAGGTACTCACCCACAGAGATGTTGGCACCTGTATCAGCAGTAGTAGTACCAGTAGTGGCAGGCATAGCTGCACTAGTACCAGAACATGTTGTTGTTGCAACTGCAGCAGTCGTCGTGGTTGCTCTTGTTGTTCGTGGTGGAGCAGGTGTTGGAGTTGGTGTAGTACCTGCGCCAGTAGCAGCAGCAGCAGCAGTTGTTGTTTGAGGTGCAGAAGCAAGTGGTGTTACGCCAGCACTGCTAGAGGATGCTGATGGAGATGATGTTGGCTTGCGTGGAGATGGAGAATCCATCAGCCACGTGTTGCTGCTGTTGTTGGTGATGGAGTTGGTGATGGTATTCGTCGTCGTCCAGCGGTAGGAGTAGCCCAACGAGTGTGGTCGGGCCATGGAGAGGTGCGTGGATGAATGCGCAGAAGGTGGCAGCACCGTTGCACACGCTGCCAACACATTTGCTCCTCCTCGCTTCATGGTGGTACGCGATGAATGCCGCCGTGAGCTGCACCGAGACACCTCATCATCCTCATCTCGTGCAATGGAGAGCGGCACACCAACATGTTCGTGCGCTTCATCCACCGCCAATGACGATGAGGAGGCAGAAGGGGCCACATTCATCCATGTACGTGGAGGTGTTTGTGGCTTGTGTGCTGCCTTGTCAGTGTGCTCGTCGGAACGTGGTGGTGATAAGGATAATCTCCGCAAACGTGGTGATGAGTGCGTAGATGAGGTTGTGCAGGGCGATGGGAGCTCCAACACTGGTGTGGCAAAGGCAACACGTCGGCGGCACGGTGCCTCCTCCGTGGCAGTGGCCATCCACGCGCACACACGAACAGAAATGAGGAGAGGGGGGCTGCATAAGAAGAACAACAACAAAAGATGGAGAAAGACAGAATATGTGTGTGGGTGAGCATGTGTGTTGCAGCATGATAAGGATGATGTGCTTGTGTGGTTGTACTTTCGGTTTGTGTTGTTGTAGCAGAAGTTGTGAAGATGGTGAGATTGTGCCACCACCTCGTGCAGAATGCCGAGAGTGGGCATCTCCTGTTCGTGTTTCGTTGTGCTCATCAAACTATCCTGTAGCTGGCAGTACCAGTGGCTGCACACGTCTCGCCCACGCCGCCCGTGGCCTCTCGCGCTCCATCAAGGCCCACGCCCGCCGCTTCTCATCTTGTTGCACCATCGCCCCTTCCTCAACATCATCATCGCCACCACCACCACCACCAATGGCGTAGAGACTTTCACAAAAGGCCCATGCGCTGTGTTTCACCTGGATCATCTCTGGATCCATGTTCTTCACAACGAGCTGCTCCATCCGACGTACGCGCGAACACGCCACGTAAATGAGATGAGGGCAATCAAAGAAGCCACGGCAATCCAGCACAACGTGGCCGTCCAGCGTGAGGCCCTGGACCTTGTGTACGGTGAAGGCGTAGCCCAGCTGAAGTGGCAGGCTCACAACGTCGTGGCTGTAGTAGTACGTGGAGGCATGGCCACCAAGACTGTAGGGCACCAAGGGTATCTGCACCACCTCACCCGTGAGAAGACGTACAATGGGCAGCTGCAAGGTGGATGATGATGATAATGATGATGATGATGATGATGATGGTTGTTGGTGGGATATCTCCAAACCGCGGTGGTACATTGCTCGCGTACTCCGATCTGGTCGGCGCGGGAACAAGCTCACGTCGGGCTCCGCAAAGGCCTCCACCACACCCACGCTGCCATTTGAGACTGTGCGAGAGAGGTTGCGATTGATCATCACCCGACAACCAAGCTTGAGATGCAGTGGTAGCAAACGCTCGCCCACGTTGGCGTTGCCCACATCGGCGAGGGCCGTTGACACGCTGAGTGGGATCATCCCCGCGGGCTCCTCCGCCACAACGTCAACGAGGGTGGCACCTCCACGCGCGGCAACGGCCTCCGCAACCTCCGCCCACAGGTCAGGCGTGAGGGCAGAGGCACCACGTTGGCTTGTGCTACTTCCACGTGTACGTGTACGTGTACGTGGTGTTGGTGATGAAGATGATGATGATGATGGGGCATCATCCATGCGTACGTCAAGAGGATCCACGGATCCGCCGCGGTTGGATGAGTTGCGATGGCGGAGTCGCAGCAACGCCGACGGCAGCGCGGTTCCACGGGCGGGCATCCAAACCACCTCATGATCAGCGAGCTCACCAGCGTGCGGGCACCTGGCCAACACCTCCTCCACCACCAAACGCACAATCCTTGCACGTTGTGGCACCGCACGTCCGCCAAAGTGCATCAACGCAGAGCTCGTGAAGCGCCCGGCCAGTTGCAAGGGCCCACGTTGCGGAATGAAGATTTTTTCTGTTGTTGGCAGCTCACTCAGCTTCTGTGCGTTGTGCTCCAGCGCCTCACGCCGTCGTGGGAAGAGGTACGTTGCCACCTCCGCATCGGGTGGGATGGGCCGGTTGAGCAGGGCGAAGCTCTCCGCATCGTAGATCCCACGGCGTAAACGCGTCAGAAGCTTCGTCAGCGCATCATCACGTCCATGGCGCATCGGTGTGGTGAGCTTCACGCACAACAAGCGCTGGAAGGCGCTACTCACGTAGGCGGGCACGGCTTCCGACGTGGCCTCCATCGAGAGCTGCAGAAAATCCCCACACGCGATGAGTTGTATGCCACCAAAGTGTTCGCTGCTCAGCCGCGCGAGGCGTGCTTCGAGGTCAAGGGCATCCACGAGGAGCGCATCCATCAAGGATACCTCATCCACGATGATCGCATCCACGGCACGCAACGCGTTGGCATCCCACGACGACGAAGATGATGAAGATGATGATGATGATGAACGGCGTCCAAAGGATCCATGAGCCGTGATGGGCACCTGAAAGGCATGATGCAACGTACATCCGCCGAGCTGCACCGCCGCCACACCCGTCGTGGCCGTCATGGCAACACGCAATCCGCGTCGGCTGAGATGTTGGTAGATGCAGGTGAGGAGCACCGTCTTGCCGGTGCCGGCACTCCCGCCAATGAAGAGATGATGGCCGTCGAGGGCGAGCTGCAACACCGCCCGTTGGTCGGGCGTTAAGACGTCGTCGGGTACGGCACGGTTAGGCATCGCATCCAGCTTTGGTGGCAAGTAGGCCTGCAAACAACGTTGCTCCAAGGTGTTGAGGTGTTCTGGCACTGTATGCATGACATCATCATCATCACCATCAGCATCATCATCTTGCTTCTTCCTTGTGTGACGGAGGAGCTCGCACACTTGGTTCTGCCACGAACCGGCGTGGAAACGCGCCAGTGGGCGGAGAAGACGCTCACGCACCTCCGCATCCGTGGGGCCAACATCATCATCACCATCATCATCTTCGTGGCGAATCTTCTTCGTGGCTTTCGTGGCACTCCTTGTGTTGCGTTGTGGGTTGTGCGTTGGTTGATGTTCCGTGTGGTGCAACCTTCGTTCCTGTTGCAGCCGCTTCGTCTTCATCATGGCCGCCTTCATCGTGCCCAGCGCGGCACGAAAGCGGTCGTGGCGCCACGAGAGACGCAGCGTGTTGGTTGGATTGCGTGCGAAGCCAACGCGAAGGAGGAGCTGCATGGATGGGGAGTGAATGCTCATCATCTTGTTCGCAAATGGATTGAAACAGCTCTCGTCAAGAAGGCGTCGGTACGCAACGGCCATCTCCATGGATGATGAGGATGTAGGTGCCGTCGTCTGTGGCGTTGATGATGATGATGATGATGTGTTGTTGTTGGTGGTCTGTGGGGGGAGATTGTCGGGGCTGGCGATGGAGAAACGCAGCGGTGATGGCGGCGGCTTCATGGCAGAATCCATGAGAGCCTCCACGTTGGGCAGCGATGATGTTGGTGTGGTTGGTGATGATCTGTTCTTCTTCGGTATAGAAGAGGTTCGTGCTCGACGACGTCGTTGTGTGGAGTTTGGCGGTGCATGTGCCGCCACAACGTTCGCATGGATACGTTTTGGTGCTCGGCGGCACGTGGCCGCCACCGCCGTGGAAGGGCGGAGGATGAGGCTGGTGAGCTGGTAGATGCCTGTGCGCATCAATGTGTTGCGTGTCTCATGTGTGCGTGTGAGTGTGCTACGATGATGATCCGAAAACAAGGAAGAAATGGAAGATGATGTGCTGCTGATCGTTGATGTGCAGAGATGTATGTGTGCAGCAAAAAAGCATTCACAAGGATGCATAGTCGTTGATGTTATGAGGCAGGGTGCAGGTGTTGCGAGCCCATGAAGGTGGTGTTGTGTTCCTGTGTCGGGGGCATCTTGGATTGATGTGTGCGTACGTTGATGCGAAGGGCAACAAGATCATCATCATCATCTTCACCCTCACGCATCCTCCTCCTCTGCATGCTTAACGGCATCGTGGAGGGAGCGCGACACAAAGAAGTGGCGGCTGCCATATCTCTGTTGCAGTTTCATCAACGCTTCTTCATCAAAGCAAATGAGCTCATCAGGCGTGGAGTTGCTGCTGCTCATCGGCTGACGTGTGGGGCGGAGCTGGAGAATCGCCGTGGCCCCACTTCCGTACACCGATACGTTGAGAAGCGCCACGCCAACATGAGGCATAAGTCGTTGCAACACGTTGCTCAAAGACGTCTGCCCCTCCATCTCTTCCACCTTCGTCTTCTTCTTCTTCGTGGAATCATCATCATCCTCATCATCAATCTTCGCCGTGAGTAGTGCAGCCTCCGCCAAGGTGGTGATGCGCGTCATGGGCGTGGCCACCTCACGCACCGCCACATAGATTGGCCTGCACGTTGCACTCATCCCCTTGAGATCAAAGCGTCGGAAGAGGCTCACGTCGAGCAAATCGGCGTAGCTCACGCAGAATGCCACGCCACGCTCAACCTGCGGCCGATGTTGTGTAGCACAACGACGCAGCCAGTTGGTATCGTGTGGTGATACGTCATTCAGGCATGCCATCTCAACAACATCCTCCACGGTGAGCTGCGCATCATCATCCAAATCAATGGCCTCCACGAGTGAGGTTGTGCTCGGTACCTCCTCCTTGTTGTTGTTGGCTCCATCACGTGGACGCTTGGTTGCCGCAGTTGATGATGTTGCTGTTGTTGTTGTTGGAGCTGCAACGTTGTTGTTGTGCGTTGTTGCAGCGATTGGTTGGCCATCCAATGCCCAGATTGTTTGCCGCGTACACTCAGCGCAGTACTTGGCGCAGCTCCACTTCTCGAGCGGTCCTTCCACGGCTGCACGTGCGCCACAACCGCGGCACACCTCTTCATAGCGCATCGCACCCGTTGGCATAATCTGCCGCATCGGCCGATGATCATCATGCGCCAGGCGCGACGATGATGATGTTGTTGGCTCACCAGAGGTGATGGCACGCATATCCTCTGGCTCCGCATTCGGTTGGCGGAGCATCTCCTCAATCGTACGCCCACCCTCGCGCTCCTGCGCAGATAAATCATCTTGCGAATAGCCCATGTTGGTGGCACGCCGGTACTCATCCGTTGCGCGCTGCAGGCGTGCCACCTTGTTGGCCACCTCATCATCCGCGTAGCTCCCAATCGCCCCGGCGTTGAGCTGCGACGGATCAGCCGCGCGATGAAAGCGGAGCTGAAAACGTGATTCCTTGTTGGCCACCTTCTCCACGAGCTCCTCCAAACGTACCCGGTGGACCGCCGTTGGATCCTCAAAGAAGAGCGCATCCTTCGTGAGGCGCATCACGCGTTGTGTGCCACTTCCCGTGGATGTGTGTGAGAGGTTGCTCTGCTCCGCCACGGCATGCACGACGAGACGGTCAAAGGCGGTGAGGTTGGGGAGGTCCAACACAAACTTTGTTTTGTCTTCCACAAATGATGTTATAAGTCGGTGATGATGGCGCGCGAACTCAACACGGTTGTCCTTCGCGTTGAGTGGGGCACTCACGGAGCCTCCCGAGGTTGTGATGATACTTGAGTTGTTGTTGTTGTTGTTCTTGTTGTTGGCGCGGTCTTCGTCCAGGGTGGTGGCGTGAAGGCGGGTGGCATCTTGGCCGGCTGTGCGCGCGCGTACGGCGCGTCGGGCCTTCTCCAGGAGGAGCTCCATCGATTGGCGGTCCTCCTCCATCACAGCCAAATGACGATGTACTCACGTTGTTGTTGTTTTTCTGAAATTATGCATAACAAGTAAGAAAAAAAAAATAGAAGAAGAAGAAAAGAAGAACAGGAGTGCAACATCGCATGTACCTCACTACCGCCGCGCACATGTAGGTGGGTCGGGGGCATCATTGTTGTGGTGTTTATCTGTGGCACACATACACACGCACACACATGATAATCGTGTTCCTGTGATTGTGTGTGTAGTTATCGATAGTGTTGTGTCTGTGTAGGTGTGTTGTGTCTGTGTAGGTGTGTTGTGTCTGTGTAGGTATGTTGTGTCCTGTGGAGCAAACAACAACAACAACAACATCATCATCATCATCATCTCAGCTTGGCATCCAGTGGGAGGTGTTCGTCTGGCGTGAGAGCGGTGCCGCCTGCAGCACCTTCAGCTGCACCGCCGTCTGCGGCAGCACATCCGTGAAGACATAATCGCACACCTCCACCTTGGATCTCCACACCTTCTGCTCCGCATCCAACAACAACGACGATGATGATGATGATGATGATGAAGCAGCGAGCTTTCGTCGCGCCACCTCCGCCATGCGCAGCCAATAGAAGCCAAGGCTGAGCTGAGCAGTGAGGAGGACATAATCCTCGCCAAAATCTGCCACCACCTTCGGCTCCGCCATCACCGCCGCGCGCAAACGTGCCGTGGCCAGCTTCCACTCCTTCTGCAACAACCACAACTGCCTGCCCTGCTCGCCGCTCGCTGACCATGAAATGAGAAGTGCGCGCGTGAGTTGGTTGATGGGTTGCGCAAAACGTTGAAGCTGAAGCCCGCCATCATTGGTGGCGAGACTCTCCGTGAGGAGATCCTCCGCCACACGAGAGGTATTCAAGGCGCGGTGTGCGGCGTGGTGATTGAGCACGAGGCGTTCATGTTGCTCTACCTCCATCCTCATCTTCTTCACGCCGTATACTTCATCATCATCATCATCACCACCACCATCCATCATCAACGTCTTGCACGCCGTCAACGCATCGCGGCCCCACTTGGTCAAGGCCACATGCGTGATGGGCAGCAACCAACGCCGATCCAGCGCGGCGAGCTGCCGCATCTCTTCAGACGCCGCGCACATCTCCGCATCCGCCAAACGGTTGAGCTCCACCAGGAGCGCACGGCCACCTTCTGCGTAGGCCTTCATCATCAACACACGTTTGCGTATCACCGGGTGCGCCATCATCACATCATTGCCCCGCAACCCAGCACGTGCGAGGCTGCGATGGCCGTCATGGATGCTCTCCTCCCCACACACATGCCGCTGGCAGTGCGCGAAGGCTGCTTGATAGGCCACCTCCGCACAAGCTTGTGCGTCCTCCACATCTTCCATCATCGCATCCTTCGTGAGTTGGCGGAGGAGGTCCATCGTGGCCTCACCAGGACGGCTGACGAGATGTGCAGCACATCGGCGTAGCTCCACCACACGCGCATCATGATTCACGTGCAGTGTTGAGGTCTGCGGGCCATCGTGGAGGTCTGTGGCGCCGCAACCCGCCATGCGCTGCACATCCTCCGTGGAGAGATGTGTTGAGATGGCAAAGAGGCCCCACTCCTCTGTACGGCCAACATGCTTGGCCAAGACCAACAACACACGGGGCGTGGCGAGCTCATCACCACACGCCGTGAGGAGGGAAGACGGCCAACGTACGGTGCCAGAGAGGTAGAACACCTCCAGTGGTGTGTGCGTTGGTGGTGTTGGAGTTGTTGCGGTACCATCTTCCTTGGTGGATGCGGCTGATGAAGATGATGATGATGATGATGGTGATGATGAGCTAGTCTTGTTCTTCTCGGATGATGCTCCGCCGCATCCGCCTGTGGCGTTGCAAGCCTCCCAAAAAAGGGCCTCGCCAGCACCCGCATTTTCCTTTGAACGTGCCGTTGCAGCATCCGCAGCCGTGGATGTTGATGATGATGATGATGATGATGATGATGCTGGTGTAGCCTCAACGGAGCAGCCCAGACGTCCTTCGCCACCTTCTTCTGCCGCAATGGCGGCACGAACGCACTCACCAATGCACGCAACACCGAGCGTGGAGCCGTCATGAAGGCCGGGAAGCAGAGCTGATTGTAGCTCCGGTGATGTTTTCCTGAGCGCGCGTATCACACATCGCGATGATCGAGCCCATGCACGTAGTGAGGCAGCCGATGTGGTTGATGATGATGATGAAGATGATGCAAACTCACGCGCGGCGTATTGCAACGACGGCAGCTCCCACGGCCACGAAGACGTACTCCCCGCTGATGATAGGTACGTGGATGATGGGTCTTGTGCCTTGGGAAGCATGGCTCGATAGGCGTCTTGTGGCGTTGGCGTGTGCTCCGACAACGCACCACCATCACCCTTCGCCATCAACGCATTGAGAACCGAGCTCCACATCTTCTCATCTCCATCCGCAGACGTTGATGATGACGATGATGATGATGCCGTCTTTGTGGGAATGGGTGGGAGGAGGTTGCGATAGTGGCCACCTTCTTCTCCATCCATCTTCATCATGTCTCGCATCACGAAGGTGAGATCAGCTCGACGAGGAACGTGAATAAACCGATGTTGTGATGATGTACGCAACGGCATCCACGTCAAGGCCGATCCAAAGTGCCGCCGAATCATCCTCTGAGTCAGTTGCAAGTGTATGTGTATGTGTGTGCGTGTGTGAGAGAGTTGTAGTTTGGCACCTATGTGATTGTATGTGTTGTTGTTGTTGTTGTTGTTGTTGTTGTACGATGAGGTGTTCGAGGAAGGGGTGGCATCACGGTTAGCGGTGTTGGTGGTGATGGAGAAGTGAAGATCGGATCAACATGGATTCACAACGACGACGTTGAGAAGAGAAGAAAAAAACGAACTTGGTTTCTCTCTTACACACAAACACGCACACATAATCATCATCATCACCATCATCGATGTTGTTGTTGCTGCACCAGCAGTGTGATGGATGTGCCTGCCACGCCTCACTTCTCTCTCTCTCTCTCTTTCTCCTCGTTCTCCCTCACCACCTCCCCCACACACATACACGCAACCACATCACCATCGCCAATTCATCATGTGCTCATCCATCCTCATCACATAATATAAAAGTTGGTCAGATGGAGCGGCCATAATGATGATGAAGCATGTTTGTTGCGTACGAATATGTTGTTGGCAGGTGGCGGGCTAGAGTGCAGGAAGAGAAGATGGAAGTGGGCGAAGCTCAAGAACAATATCGCACACGGTGTGCTCTCTCTCTCTCTCTTGTGAGTGTGTGTGTGTGTGTGTTCCTATGTAGTATGTGCGTGTCTGTGTGTTGTTGTTGTTGTTGGGTGTAGTTAGGTCTTGAAAAAAAAAAAACGAAGGCAGCTTGGCGTTTATCGTCGTCATTTACGGCTGGGCGGCGCCATGCGTGCTCATCCACGCGCGCATATGGAGCGGAGCGGTATGGGGTGAGGGGAGGGAGAGTGAGCCAAGAATGAATGTAAGGGCGTGGCACATAAAGTTGGTGTGTGCGTACATGATGATCACTACGCATCATCATCATCATGTTGTTGTTTGCCGGCGCCCCCACCCCCAAGCTGTCTTGGCTTCCTCTCCCACTTCTACGTCTTACTAAGTGTGAGGGAGGGAGGGAGAGAGAGGAGCACTAGGACCTCTCTCTCTGACACGTACACGTACGCACCTCCCCCTCCTAATAAATCTGGCCAGTGATCTTTGGCTGCATGAAGCGTGAGGCCAGACTGTTGGAGCTGGCGTGCTTCTGCCTGTGGTGGAAGTACTCGAGCTTCTGCAGTGGCTTGGCACCCATCACCTTGGTGAGTTCCGCGCGGATGCTCGCGCAGAAGGTCTTTAGCCTACTCACGTCAGAGTGTGCCGTCCAAAGCTGCAACACAACGGGCTTGTTTGGCCGCACCTTGAGCATCACTCCATTCAGTGTTGAGCTGCACTCGGAGAAGCTCTCGCCAACACAGCCAATGAGGGTGGCCATGAAGGCGTCATCCAGAATCTGTTTATCACTGAGCCCGGGACGATCCCGATCGTAGATGATGATGCTGATGGTGCCACCCTTCTTGTTGCGTGGGTGCTCCCACTCAGGCTTCACATCCTTGCGAAAGAAGCTGTACGTGTAGGGAGATGCACAGGCGGACGGGGGTGTGGCGTAGCGCCACAACCGCCAGAACGTGGCAACATCATTCACGGTGGCGATGAAAACGGGATCGAAGCCCATCGCCGGCGCACCACTGCCCGGCGGGCTCGACGGTTGGCCGCCACCACCGCCGCCACCTCCTCCCGCAGAGATGCCGCCGCCACCACCGCCGCCCGCAGAGGTGCCGCCACCCGCGGCGTTGTTCGCGCTGCTGTGATCATCGGCGTAGAGCTCCCACGCGGATTTGAAGGGCATCCGATCGCTCGGGGCCGTGGCGCTGGTGCAGTGGCAGCCAAACAGCTTTGGCAGCTGGCTCGATGACCAGTCAAGGGCCGTGGCGGGAGGTACCAACGATACAGGATCTACAACAGCAGCAGCAGCATCCTCGGCGGCGTTGTTGTTGCTGTTTTCAGATTGAAGGCCATCAGCGTTGGGGTCCACGCGCTTTGGCACGAAGGGCTCGGCGGCGGCGCGCAGTTGGCGGCCCGCCCCGACAGGTGCGGGAGCAGCACCGGGAACAAAGGCTTCTGCAGCAGGATTCATGCTTGTACGTGTGCGTTTGTGTGTGTGTTGTGTGTGTGTATGTATATAGATGGTAGCAGCCGTGTTGGTTCTCCAGATCCTTGTGGTAGTTCCTTCAATAACGTACTCAGGATGAGATCGTTGTACGGAACAGATGGATCTAAACTAATAACAACACAACAACAACAACAACCAAATAGCAGCAACGGCCTAGCTTCTTGTGTTGCTGGACGTGAATGCTATGTGCGTGGTGATGCGTTTTGCCTTGTGTTGTAGAAGCACAAGATGGCTAAGAAGACAAGCGGATTTTTTTTTGTGTGTGTGCGGTTCAGAAGTGCGGATGTGGCACTGTATCTCTCTGCTTCTATTGTGAAGGAAGGATCTCGCCAACAAAGTGGGGATGAGCGACGATCAGGTCCGCCACGCGTCAAAAAAAAAAAAACTTGTTGGCGTACGTTCAACACAACAACAAACAACAACAGAAGAAAAACAAAAAAAAACAAAAAAAAAAAATAGGTACGTGCATGTACTCACAAGAACAGCCAACACAGACTGCAACATCAGCAGCAGAGTACCTCTCCGCTTCGCAGGGGCCTATCCACGTTGTATGTGTGCCACTGAATGAGCGCCACTTTATGATTAATCGTGTTGAAGCAAATGTTTGTTATTAAGATCATCATCATGGACGTGAATGTTGTGTCATGCAGCACACAAATCATGTTAGCAGCAACGGCAATAGTGATACACGCACCACCACCACCACCACCACGCACTACTACNTACAAATCCATCTGCACACCATCAATGATGATGGGAGCATCTCGCGGGCGGTACACCTGCCGAAAGATGCGCTGAAAGCGTCTCACATCTCCATCCACACGTTCAGAAAATTCTGCGGGCTCAAGACGTTCTGCCTCCAAATCCTCCAACAACGGCACCATCGTTGCCACAAAACGCTCGGAAAGAGGGCGAATGGCCTCGTCGAGCTCCTCCGACCGGCAACACTCAACAAGACGCTGCACAATGGCAATCATAATGGCATGATCCAGTTCTTCATCCTCCTCGTCCTCCTCATCCTCATCATCCCAATCATCATCATCATCATTCATGGCAAGATCATCGCTGACACCAACCTCCTGCTCCTCCTGCTCATGGGGAGCACCATCATCATGATCATCAGCATCATCAGCTTCACCACCCATAAAATCGGCATCGGTCAAGCCAATGAGTGCGGCGGCCTCATCGTTGCTCATCTCTTCACGTGGCCGTTTTGCCACTGTTGGCCGGCGTGCCAATCCGTCCGTGAGAGGATTTTCAGAAAGTGCCACGCGCATTGTTCGTGGAGCACTTGACGTCTTCACAGGCGGAGGTGGTGGAAGACCAGCCACATCCACCAAAAAGGGCAGCGCATCATCATCAATAATGTTGTTGTTGTTGGTCGCATCGCTATCGTCGTACATCATCGAGGTTGGTGCAACAGCGGCGGCTGCCTCTGCTTGCATCGCGGCGAGCTCATCGGGGTGCGCTTCGATCACCTCCGCCGCCACAACAGCCGTTGTTGATGATGTTGTTGTTGTTGTTGGTGAGCCCTCCTCCTCCTCATCA
>JASAON010001515.1:0-45447 GCA_030849065.1 Jaenimonas drosophilae
GCATTAACTCCGCGCAAAAAGTTAATGCAAAAAATGCATTAACTCGGAAAAGTTAATGCAAAAAGTGCATTAACTCGGAAAAGTTAATGCAAAAAGTGCATTAACTCCGCGCAAAAAGTTAATGCAAAAAATGCATTAACTCGGAAAAGTTAATGCAAAAAATGCATTAACTCGGAAAAGTTTAGGCGAAAAGTGCATCAACTGCAAAAAGGTAATGCGAAAATGCGGTCGCGTGCTTCATGGGGCTAGTGTCGTTTTTGTTTTCGCGACTTTGGCTTCCTTCGGGCGGGCGCGGGGGGGGGGGGATCGCGCGGCGCCGCCGACGATACACGCGGGCCGGACCCTTGAACGCGCGCGGGGGGCTGTCACAATAGTAGGGGAAGGTGGGGGAAAGACGAATGATAACCAAGCACGGCCGCCGAGCGCGCGAGCTGCCTGTCGAACTTTGTACGTATTGCTCAACTACCGTTGCGTTTTCGCAGTTTTGGCAACTCCGCCTCCCGAAAAGAGCGTCATGCGAAAGCTAAAAAGGCACCGAACGATCCCTTGGGACAGATTGTTGCGGGGGCAAAAGGCACAGAGGATACGCGCAAGGAATCCAAGTTACACAAGGAATACGCTCACCCACCATCGTGGAAAGCATACCTACGTAACGAGGTGACGCCCTTTCGCTCGATCGCGATTCATTTGACAACGGGGCAGTTGTCGATGAAGCAGTATTCTGGCGGGGCGCTGGGAATGCCGCCGGGATCGCCCAATAAATATTGGGTTTTCGCCTTTCAAGATCGAGAGAACCCCAAGAAGTTGCCCCTCATTGCGGTGCTGGGGTTTTGCCGCATCATTCTTCGTCAATGGGATGCGTTCAGTCCTTCCCGCTTGCGCAAAATGAATTGGCGCTGGGAGGGGCGGCTGTTCGGGATGCGTTCCCGGTTCCCGGCGTCGTTGCGGCGGTTCCGGTGGTTGTCGAGGGGGGGGAGGCTATATGGAATTTTTGTGGATTGGCGTTGCGCTGGCGGCCGCGTTGGTTTTCGCAGGGATATCGGCTTTGGCGCGGCGATGGTTTGGTGACAGCTTCCGCCACGCGAGGGTTGCGGTGAGCTTGCCCAGTCCCGGTCGCCGGGCAGCAGATTTCTTCGTTGACCCATCTTGGTGGGAGCGTTTGAAAGATTCCGCCCGCTGGCTTGGCCGTAGGGGCGCTCGGGCCCCGCGCTGCTTAATTTGGGGCGCCGCGCCAACCCCTCCGCGCAGGCGGGGGCGCCTTATTCGGCCGCAGTTTGCGCAGTTTAAATCGGTTTTCGCTGCTTCCTTTAACGTGTCGTGTATATAGTCTTCAACCTTGTCGTCGGGGGTTCGGGCTCTTGGTGGTTGTTTGTCTGGTGAATGTTTCCTCGGGTTCCTTTATTTGGGGCTGGATTTCCCACGCGCCGCGTATTTGTTTCTTGGACAGATATGCTCCGCGCGGCCTCGGTTGGATGCTCGTCGTTGTACGGATGGGCGCTTTTGTGTTGATATCGAACTTGGCGGTAGTGTGTTACTGCACCATGGCGCCGGCTCTGGTTCTCGTTGTTGTGCGGATGTCTGCCATATCGGGCCTCCTTTCGACTTCCAATTCGTGTGAATTTGGCGGGTGTTGTTTGTTGGGGGGGGGGGTTGCGCAAGTGCGTGTTTTTTTTCGGCCCGGGGCATGTGTTTTCCCCCCCGCGGGTCTTTTTTTTTTTGAAGGGCGGGGCCGCGGTTGTGATGGGTGGGCTTTGCTCCGGCGGCTGCCCCGGGGCGGGCGGGGCTTCTCGATCTGTGGGGATGCTGCCCCGGCCGCGGGTGGCTTTCGCGCCGCGTTGTTTTGTGTTTTGGCGGGGTTTGGGGCGGGGGGTCCCCGGGGGGGAGGGGGGGGGGTATTCTTTTTTGCCCCCGGGAAGTTCAATTCGTGGTGTTTTTTTTTGGGGGAGGGGGGGCTGTATTTGTCGGGGGTTGTTTGTGTGGGCTTTGGTGGCGCGCCATCGCCGTCTAGTTTTTGAAAACCTTGTGGGGCGGGGGACGGCGGCGCCGAAGTATGTGTTTGAATACCTTTTTTTTGGTGGCGCGGCTTGTGGCGGATTGGGGTTTCTTGCTTGAATGATCAATGAATCAATTTGGCTGCCGGTTTGGGTGTGGGGAATCTGATTCGACCTAGCTTGTAAAGTGTGATTGTCGTTCCAAGGTTTGTTCTGCTTCTGTGCTCCGAGGTCGGGGGGCGCGGAGGTGATTGTGTCACGGCTCATTTATGAATCAAGATTCTATAGAGTGCAGCGACGCTGTTGGTGGATGATATGCTCAAATCTGCATGTGCCGATCAATGTGAATGTGTTTGCTGTGGAGCCGTTGTGGAACAAGTTTGCTCCTCTCTCATACTGACTTCTTTTTCAGCATCTCTTGCATAGGAAGGCTCTAAATGCTCCACACTGATGGTACCAGCGGAGGCTTCTCTGATGTCCCGTTCGTAGATTCTGTCGAGTGCAGCGCATTTTACAAATTGATCGCATCAAGTAAGTTGCACCGGGTGTCTGAAAGATTGATGGAATGCTCGCGGAATATAGGTTACTTCATGGATGACCGATGTTCTGCTGGGCAACGGCTGAGAAATTGTGAGCACTATCTGTCTGACTTGAGGAATAAGACAAAGGTTCAGTCTCCATGCATTATTCCTCCTTTTAGAAGTGCCACTTCTGGTAGTGTTCCTCGATCTTCATTATTCAGTGTAAAGCACGTTACTTCTCGCAATGCAAACTACAATGATGATATTTCTATTTCTGTGAAGCACTTCGATGTTGACTCCATTAACTCCTTGTGGACTGGGATGATTCAGTATATCGTTGATCCCCAATGCACAAAGTGCAAGTTTGTAATTTGTAATGCAGATTTGCAGTTCGGTGAGGGAAATGCTGCTGGGCAATTCCTTGTGTCGGTGTTTCTCTGTGGGGTTGTTTCGATTCTTAGCTATTTCTCCGGAGAAACAATGAGAGATGAGCGAGTGAAGAAACTTTCTGTTGTGTTTACGGTACTGCATAGTAGTTTTGGGTACAGCGCAGGGGACTCACTTTGCTTGTTCATCAGCAACCGTCACAAATTTCCCGTATGCGTCGATTCACTACCCAGGGAGCTCGATTTACAGGGAGATTTTGATAAACTGTTAGCTTCCAGCTCACTCGTGGAAGTCACTTCAGCTTGCAGCTGGGTCGATGAAGTAAAGGATGCTGCATTCAATTTCCACGAACAGATTTGCGATGAACTCGATGCTCGCACTTCACCCATAATTCTGGTCATCGTTCCGCTCAATGATGTGTTAAGAGAGACTCTCCGCCAAGCCATTATGGACTGCTACTCATCAACGCCGCTCGAGGTAATCACGGAAGACCTCATAAAGGAGGAGCCCAATTGGGATGGATCATCGCCAGTTATTTTTCTTTGTTCTACTTGCTGGATCTCATCCCAAGTTCACTCAATGCGTGGGTGTGCCTTGTCGCGGATGAATGTGAGGGCGGTAATTCATGGTGGGTTTTGCGAGTTTGGGGAGAGCGTGCAAGAGGAAGTTGTTCATAGTATTTCACTGGTTAACTATCTAGCACCTGACATCGAGAGGAATTTGATTGTGATGCAGCACAATATGGAGTCTTTTTGCCTGCCACATGAATTCCGCAATGAACAAGGTAATTGGATACATGGAGCAAATGCGCTGTTACTTTTGTCCAGGCGCTTCGTCATGAGGTATTCTCCTGCTACATTGCAGCCGCAGTTCAGCCTCCCTCGTGCATCTATTTTAAGTCATGATGGATGGATGCACTATCAAATGGTTTGTAAGAAGATGCAAGTAGCTGGGCTTCTCGTGGAGTCTTCCGAAGATTCGGAAATAATGGAGTTTACATCTCTTGGTAGGTATTGCTCATACCAATTCAGATTCTGGGATGATGCTGGGGTCGGATACCTTACACCAACAGATCTGAAACTTGTCTTGTGGTCGCATCTGCTGCGTCAGTCAGAAGATGTGGCAGAGCATCTCGTTGTGAAAAATCACCTCGATCAGAACAATGTTCGTGGAGCATTTAGGCGAGCGTTATACATATATGGAGTTCAATTTGACAATTCGAACACTCAAGGCGGCGACCAGTCATCTCTCATTCAGCATTTAGCGCACTTTGGAGAGAACAGCCAGAATATTAATCGCACATTTCACATATTGAGTTCATCATCAGGTTGCCGTACACCACTGCAAGACCACTATTTGGTTCCACCTCCAACGCTGTGCCGAGGATGGTTCGACCAGGCACCCACAAACGCAGCAATGTCGCACAAAATTGTCAAAGCGAAAGGATTTTGCCTCCCACCCGCATCTCATTATTGTGAGATTCAAAGCCTCGATAGCTGTCCTGAATTTCGTATACAATGCCCACTCGGACTCTCGTATCCGCTGATAGCCGCTCACAGTATCCTCCATTTCTCAGCGCACAACAACTGCGTGTTTCTCGAGTCGGGAAGCTCCAACCATCCTGTTCCACTGCCGCACAACCTTTTGGATTCTCTTACTATGAGGTCCCTTCTTAGTGGAACGACCACAAGTTCTGGACACTGGCTTGACGAGTGTCTGCGGAGCGCCATGTTGGCGCCGTCTGAGGCTTCGCTGCTTGCGCTAATGCCGTACAGGAGAAGAACGTATCTGAGTTTCTGTGGTCGATGCTCGCTCAGTCGCAAGCGACAGCGCCATCACGCAGAAAATCAATCAAGTGAGAAGCGTGCTTTTGAAGGGGTGCACCCTCGATCCGACGCAGAGAAGGATGCAATCATGCAACTTGTTGAGTTTGCCAAGAAGGCTGGAAGAGATCGGGCGGAGCAAGCATTTCGAGGGGTCAAAGGATTTGGGTTTCTTCACCCTGATAGTGCTCTGTTCCCTTACTACGTGTTTCTCATTAATTCCTGACTGCGTAATATCTTCCTGATGAAAGGGTACCTGTGTACAGCTGTTGATCAGCTCACCCTTGATGAAGAAACTCCTCTGGCATTAATATGCGGAACACAGAGTCCTTGGCAATATTTCACTCCTCTGCCCCTATTTGCAGCAGAATGAGAATGATACGGCTGGCTCTTGCCGCAATTGTTATAGGGTGTCTCGTATATGGCATTGATCAGTCAAAGTTGAAGCATCCTGAAATCCATGGAGTTTGGCGCTCCACCGGAGAGAACGAAGCCGAAGTTTTTTGCGGAAAGAATGACTTTCGGATCGCCTATTGCGAGCTTCATATCGCTGGGCTCAGCTTTGGCAATGCTTCCCTGGTGTATCTGCTTCGCGAGCGTGGGAGCTGGATTTCCCTGTTCAGTGACAGGGGTGCGTCATGCGTGCTGGCGCATGATGGAGGTAAGCTTCACTTGACTGTGCAGAACGTAGACGGAGCGTTCAGACACTTACAGCTTCAGGACTACCAAAACATGAAGGATCATACCTCGGCGATACCTTCACGACTGATCCACGGAATTGTTGCGTTTGCAATTGCGGTCGCTGTTCTCAGAGTGTCACGCGGTGGAAGCATTTTCTCTATTGGCAGGATCCCACAAAGGAGGATTCTCAAAGCACATTGATAAATTGTTACGAGTTTTTTTCGAATCGCATGAGCATCTGCTTCACGTATCCATTTCCGCGCGCTATTTCCACCTTCCCATTCCAGTCTTTTTTGTGTTGTGCTATACCATGCAAAGTGCAGAGAAGCGCGAAATGTGCTACAAAGCACGCGATTCGTATCACACATGCTTAGATAGGCTGCCAGAGGACCCCGAGAAAGAATGCGCAACACTGCGAAGCGCATTTGGCAAATTCTGCCCCCAAAGTTGGGTATCGTATTTTGACAAGCAACGCGAGCGAGAAGTAATTCTGCAGCTCCAAGTTGACCAACACAAGGCCCAAGGAGATAGATAGCCCTGAAGAGAGGCTGCGTACGCGATTGCGACATCACACATAGGGGTTGTTTGACCTAAATTTGATCAATTCAGTATCTTTCTTCATCAGAACGATGCTTTCGTCGTTGCCACTCACTTTAATTGAGTGCATTCAGATTGTGCTCTTCTCCTTCTAAATTATCTTGTTGTTTAGATCCGTTTGCGTTTGTTTGTCTTCAAAGGTCGAAGGAACGAATGAACCCAGCTGAGGAGAAGTACGTAGCCAAAGCCCTTGGCAAAAATAATGAGACGATTTACCAAATCAGAACCATGGGAGCACTTCTCGCCGGCGTTGCTGCTGGTGTAATTGGAGTAACTGGACTCCTTGGATTGCTGTTCTTTCTGCTCACAGCCACTATTACATCCACCTCTATTGCGATGATCGGGTGCGGCGGGAAGACTGAACACTTCTTCCCTGGAAGCTTTAGGAGTCTTTTCTCCTTTTCAAATCTGATGCATGGCTCGATGACTTTTGTTTTAGTGTGGACAGTGGTGTATGACGCCATATATATATTCTAAGTTCCCGGAGGGTACGTGAAGAAGAAAGGAGTGTTGTTTGAGTATGAGATAAGACGGCGGAGTGTCTCTCAAGGTGCGGCGCGGAACTGCGGGACTTCGTGCTTTCTGTGTATCGATCACTTTTTTCTTCCTTTGTTGCGGTGGTAGTAGTTCCTCAAAGCTTTTGTTGTTGCTGTGAATAGACTTGGCATGCCGATCGCGTAGCAGGTTCTCCTCAAAATAGTGATCCACGCTGAGAATGAGCGAGTCCACTTTCTTTGGTGTGGAGATACCAGTTGCTTTGAACTTATGCTTAGTTTTTCTTCTTGTTGTTCTTGCCGGAATAATGGCCGGTCTGATACTATGTGTCTTTTCTCTGGATGTCAATCGGCTCTCAGCGCTGGCGCACGGCCAAAATGCGCATGATGCGAAGCTTGCTCGAAGGCTGCTGAAGATTCTCGACCGACCCCATTGGCTCCTCATTACGCTCCTGATCTGGAATGATATCGCCTTGGAGATGATGCCGTTGATGCTGAATATGGTTCTGAACCCATTCGTGGCCATCTTCACTTGCGTCGCAATTACCTTAGTCTTCAGTGAGATCATCCCTCAGGCCATTTTCATTCATCATGCTTTTACATTAAGCGCACGTCTGGCACCCTTCATATATCTTTTGATGTGGGTGAGTTCTCCTATAGCCTGGCCGATAGGGAAACTGCTGGACATTATCGTTGGCGACAAAGAGGCTGTGTTCTTTCAGCGGCGAGACCTTCGGGAACTGATCCGATATCAAGAGCAACTCTACAAGCGCAAGCGGCATGATGAGAGATCGGATGATCGCAGTGAACCTGAGGATGGGGAGGAGGACTTGACAAAAGAAGAAATTGCAATTATGCTGAATGTTCTCAGTCTGTCTGAGAGCACTGCCAGAGATATGCTTCAGGCCCCCATGTCATCGATGTACCGGTTACACGTGGATGCTGTCATTTCTGAGGCAGTTGTCGAGACAGTGTTTATGAACGGGTATAATTTCGTTCCAGTGTACGAAGACGTTAGCGACCCATGCAACGTGACGTGTGTGTTGATGACAAAATCGTTGGTTCTCCTTGTGTTTCGAAGCGAAGGAGAAAACATTCAGGTCAAGGACCTTCCCCTTATACCGTTACAGCGCTTCAGTGGCGATACCTTGGGATCGGAGATGTATGTTACCCTTCAAAGCCTCTCACCATCCATCGCAGCAATTACTGACAACTCATCGGGATCTGTTCTTGGACTTCTTACGCTGCGAAATGTGACTGAGCTCGTTCATCAAACGACATTCAAAGCAGAGATGGATCCAAGAAATCAGTCACCAATGCAAATGATCATGCGCTCATGGAAGATCTACGGTCGTGGAGACGGTTCCATTGATGTGAACAGACAGCATTCAAGCCTCCACGACAGCTTTGCAAGGTGGTCACCAATCCCACCATGGGACCGTCGGGATCACGCAGGTCGCGAGACACAAGTCCCTCAAATGTCGAATGCGGTGCGATTGACTTCTCCTGGAAGAAGTCGAAGTGCTGACTATGCAGAACTTCTGTAGACAAGCTTTTCTTCGGATTTCAATGACTTGAAGATATGCTCTCGCAATTTGCAAGCACGTTTGACTGGTGCTCAGCGCTTGCTCGTTGTATTAGATGATATAGACTCCTTTCTGTCTTCTCTGTTTTTCTTTTTCTGTGCAAGATTCTCGCTCAAGCTTCAATTACCCATTTTCTTCCACCGATGACCGTCGTTAAGCGTTCCAAGGGGGCCCTGAAGGATCCCAAGCCCACTGGTGTGTGCATGAACCGCAAAGATCTTCGGAGTGTTCGCGAGATCGCCCAGGACAACTCCGATGCAGAGTACATGTACTTCCGCGAAAATGAGCTCACCCAGTTCGATGCTGAGAACAAACTTGAATACCTCCGTGTTCTCGATCTTTCCATCAACAACATTGGGGGATCCATCGATTTTCTCCCCCAGATGCCGTTTCTTCGTCATCTCTACATGACGGGAAACAAGATCGAGACGCTTGTCGGTGTCAGCAACATTACAGCTCTGGAGACTCTTTGTTTGAGCGACAACAGCATTACCAGCTTTGAGGGCCTGGAAAATCTTCGTAACCTCCGGGTTCTGTCTATCAACTTCAACAACATCAGCTCCTTTGAAAAGTACCCAACCCTTCCGAACCTCCACACCCTGAACCTCGTTGGGAACCCTATTTGCAACGTTGAATCCTACCGAAGTATGGCGATCGCGATCAATAACCGTGATTTGGTTTCCATTGACGGTGTGCCAGTCCAGGAAGAGGAGCGGGCTGTCGTTGAGCACTACCAGGGAAAGATTGTCCACTGCATCCGCGAAGGATTCATTGTGGAGGGTGACAACCCGGAGCAGGCTGCGAACGAATTTCTCCTCAAGTTGGCTCGCCACGAGGAGAGCAAGCCTCTGCGTCTGTGCGCCATTCGCTTGGCGACGACGGAGGAGGGAAGCAATGTGCTGATGGAAGGAATTCCAGTTGCCCTTTCTCTTTGCATGCAGGACACCCGCCCGCAGGAGGAGCGCGTCTCGAACGTCTTCCAGTCTTCCTACCTCACCCCAGTTGAGTTTAAGGTTGCTGGTGACTCCACCGAAGTCTTTGTGGTCGGTTCTATGAACAACTGGACCGATCCCATTGAGTTGGAGCGCAGCGAGGAGAACGATGAGGTCTGCTTCCGCACTACCCTCTACCTCCCTCCCGGTGATTACGAGTACCGCTACATTGTCGACGGTGAGGAGCGGGCCACTGACGAGCCTTGCATCGAATCCAAGTACAACCAAGGCCCCTGCAGCTTGTATCGCGTGGTTGCTGTGGAAAAGGTCGAGCCGGAGAAGGACACAATCCTTCATATCCGCTGGATGCGAACTGTCGCTCCCGGCGTCTTCCAGGTTATCGAAGACGAGAACTCTCTGTCCTACACCCCAATCACTTCCGACATCGGCTCTTGCTTGCGTGCGGAGGTGCTTGCCTACATTGATGGCCAGTTCTCATTCCTGTACTTCGATATCTCGTCGCCCATC
The DNA here is from genome assembly GCA_030849065.1 of Jaenimonas drosophilae. Taxonomy (NCBI): domain Eukaryota; phylum Euglenozoa; class Kinetoplastea; order Trypanosomatida; family Trypanosomatidae; genus Jaenimonas; species Jaenimonas drosophilae. Next base: position 9,541 of record JASAON010001515.1, read on the forward strand.
GTTGCCGCTCCTCCCAGCTGCCCGCATCTGGAGATCAAGGGCAATGCTGTTGAAGGCTGTTTTCTCATGGCGGAGGCTGACTACGTTGGCGGAGTTGAGGGAAATTCTTCTCTCACCTGGTTCCGTGTTCATCCTGATGGCGAAGAGGTGGCAGTGGAACTGCGTGACCCATGGGCGGGGTACAAGCTGACGCGTGAGGACATTGGCTCCCGCATCCGCGTCGAATTCACGCCCATGCGCAACGACTGGATCGCTGGAGAGCCCAAGTCTGTGGTTACGGAGCCCATCGCCGCTGGCCCCCCGGAGTGCGAGTCGATTAAGATCATTGGTAACCTCATCGAGGGAAGCCAGCTTTCCGTGGAGGTGGTGTACACTGGTGGCACCGAAGGAGAGAGCTACTACCAGTGGCTGCGTAAGGCAGACAACTCGTGGGATTACACTGCTATTGAGGGAGAGAATGGCACCAAGTACGTTCCTTCTCTGGACGATGTTGGCCGATGCCTTGCCGTGGAGTACACTCCAGTTAACAGCGAAGGAAAGGAGGGTGAGACCTGCCGCTGCGTGCTGGAGAACCCTATCATCCCGACAGCACCTGAGGTGCGCAACCTGACCATCACAGGTGTCCTCCAGGATGACCACGTTCTTTCTCTGGACTACGAGTACACTGGTGGACACGTGGGACAGCATATTATTCAGTGGTACCGCCGTGATGCCCACCGCCACCTCACAAAGATTGGCATGCTCAACACCAACTTTCTCACTGTCACCGAACACGAAATTGGGTGCTCAATTGAGGTTTCTCTCACCCCAGTGCGTTCTGATGGCGAGAAGGGTAAGCCCGTCCATGCAAAGGCTGAAGGCATCGTCCAGCCATGCGACCCGGAGGTCGCGTCACTGAAGATTGTTGGTGATGCCGTTCTGGGTGGTGAGCTGTCCATTGAGGTCGAGTACAAGGGAGGAGAGGAGGGTGCATCAGTTGTGGAGTGGCTCGTGGAGGACCCAGAAACCCTTTCCTTCAGTGTGGTGTCCCGCGGCCTTCGCAGCTACACCATCCGCGAGGATGATTTGGGCAAGAAGCTGCAGGTCACGTACATCCCAGTAAGGAAGGATGGCACTCAGGGTGAGGCTGCCAGCCAGGTGATTGAAGTGGCACTTCCCACCCCTGTTGAGGAGCACCAGGATCCTAATGCCGACCTCCAGGAGGAGGTTGAGCAGGAGGCCCCTGCGGAGCCTGCTGCTGAGGAAGCTGCTGCTGAGGAGCCTGCCCAGGAGGAGCCAGCCGCAGAGGAGGCTCCCCAGGAAGTCCCTGTCGCATAAGCTTGAAGGCTAGTTTTTTTTTCTTTCAAATGTTTTCTTCTCAGCATCGAGCACCACAAGCTGAGGACAACAGTAGAAGTATGGGGAGAAGTGTGATATATATATCATATCGAGACACTTGTTTTATTTGGTTGGTCAAAGTTCTGTACCTGAGAAAGTGTAATCGTGTTCACCCCGTTTGATTACGTTTTTATTTTCCACAAAGTGTGCTGCGCATTCCCAGTGTCCCTAGGACACGGGCTTGCGTACACAGCGCACAGCTCTCAATCCGGTGACAAAATGGTGAGGTCATGAGAAATGAGCGGCATTGACAAGCGCGTGGCATCTTCAACCCCTGAGAGGCTGAGACAAGGTTCGTGGCATCCGTATTTTCTGACTGTCCTCTTCGGAGGTTTATGAACTCTATATAAAAATGACATTCCACACTCTCTAATATGCATTATGAAAAAGAATTAGGAAATACCATGTCTTAGCACTATTTCCAAGACTATTTCCTGAAAATGTCAGCAACAACGCGGGTACTACTGCGTCTGACTACGACACAGACGCCGCGTCATCGTGTGAACACTCCTAAGCATGTCTTGACTGTGCGTGATTCACTTGTTCAGGATTTGAGCAACGAGGTGTTTTCTTCGGGAAACGTGCACCTAAAGAACGTCGAGATGTTATCATCTTTACCGGAGGGACTTCATTCTTTTCCTGAAGTCTGCTTTATTGGAAAGCCAAACGTTGGAAAGTCATCATTAATTTCCTGCTTACTCCGAAATCGACGGCTAGGCAGATCCGGCAGCATTCCAGGTACGACTCGACTTCTTCAATTCTTTAATGTTGGAGACGCATTACTGCTCGTTGATACTCCCGGCTATGGAGGTTGGAGCAGACGAAAGGTTGACCATCGCCCAGCGGAGAGAGCCAACGCATTTTCCATCCTGTTTCGCTACCTCGCTCTTCGGAAGTCAAGCAATCTCAAGAGGGTTTATTGGCTTCTGGAGGCATCGGCAACAACACCTGTCTCCATACAGGAACGAGACAGCGATATCCTAAGTTTCCTGCAACGGGAGGAGATACCGTTTTCCATTCTTCTAACCAAGATCGACCGTCATTGGCGACGAAGTCGCGAAATTGGTATGCTTGGTAATCACGAGTATTGCCCTAAAGAAGGTATTCAGAGAAACATTCGCGAAATACATGACTTCTTCGGGACGGACCATATTCCAATTCTTGGGGTAAGCGCGAATCGTATGCAGCCCAACCGGTGCATGCACATTGATCTTTTGCAGCATGATATAGTGCACTACTGCACCAAAGATTTGCACAACGAAGAGTTGACTCTCAAAGGATTAAAGAATCTGAGTTATGCTCCGCCTCATGCTGAGATAATGGACAGCGTTCAGCATCGATACCCAATCGAGTCTTTTGTAGTGCCAGATGATAACAACCAATCACTTCAGTCACTGGTGCGGAGGCATGAGGAATTAAAGGGACGCTATCTAGGTCCCTGCACTCAGTTCAGCGGCAAGGAGTTAAGTGAGCTGTTTATGGAGAGAAAATCGGGACTCACGGTAGATGCTGAGGCTGAGCCGGATATTTCCAGATCTCATGCGCTGCTCGGCTCTCCGAGTACATCGCCACCTGAAGCAGAACGCTGGACCTCTTGGGAGGAGACCCGTGAAGAGTTACCTACACAGCATCTGTCGGAAGAGTGTATCTCTCTTGATAGAACGACATCATCTCCACCAAATAGCTTAGATGTGGTGGAGCAACAACCGTTTGATGAGAGCGCCACTCATGAGCAGACTGCAAGTGTTTCGCTACCCTTCTCTCTAGATAAGGATGCCTACGCAGTGCGAGCCATTAATGGTGTAGCAATTCCTCGAAGTATGATTCCACCCTCCGTTGAGAATCTAGCGGAAAGGAAGGAGGATGAGCTCTCTTCGTTCGCTGCAAAATCTGGAGTGGGGGCCTATGAGGAGCTACTCATGACCGAGAATACAGCAGGTGTTTTCACTGAGTATTCTAAATCGGCACTGCTATCCGAGGATGATTTGGCGTCAGTTCAGCGGGCACAAACGAAATCGGCCCGGCGTCGACGAAACGAGCAACTTCTGAAGAAATATATTGACAAAGAGAGAAAGGAGCGATCAATTTACATGCATGCAGAAGGGTACATGTGTCCTTGGCTCGCGGGTGCTGGACAGACGCGCAGGGCTGTGATGGGGATGTCATCCGACCTCACACAGCAATCGTCCACAGGAGTGCTGAAAGGTCTCAAGAGCAAGGGTTTTGGCGGCAAAAGTTACTCATCTCGAACTCTCAAAAACAGAGGTCGAGCCACAAAGAAAACTGGATCATGGGCGGCGTAGGCGTTTTCATGTTGCAAATCGGTGAGCATTTTTGATTTCATCTTCACATCACTAATCTATGTGTGCACTACCAAATATGCTAATACCAAATGGAAATCAGAAGGTGTGATGCCATCGCATACTCATTGATGAATCTGAACTCGACAAAGAGATAAAACAACGCTTTCCCCCTTCTCTATGAACTTAATATAGGCAGTTAGCAAGCACCCAAGATCATGTCGTCTTCTGATGTCTTTGAGCTGAAAGGAAACACTGCCCTCTATGAGGTGCTTGGTGTTCCAAAGGAATCTTCCGAAAAAGATATTCGACGTGCATACTACAAGCTGGCTGTTTTGTACCACCCCGATAAAAACCCCAATGGTGAAGAAATCTTTAAAGAAATCTGTTTTGCGTATAACATTTTGTCCGACCCGGAGCAACGATCCATGTATGATAGACAGACGCTCCGTAACAACTTGCAGGGACGGGCAAAGGAATATGATCCCATGATGGACCCCAATGTCGAGCTTAGCCCCGAGGACTTGAGGAAATTTGTAGAGAAGGTCCGCGAAGCACAACGGTCAAAGCAGAAAAACAGTAGTGACTTCGAGCGTCGCCGTGAAGAAGAAATGCAGCGGCGTGCTGAGTGGGATGCCAAGCACCCTGGCTTTAAAGAGGAATACGAGCGGAGACGTGATCTTCGTCGCCAGGGTCGCAGCTCTAGTAGTACCAATGCTGGTACAGACGAGAAGAACGCACTCGTTCCAGCACCAAAGTTTCGAACCAGCTACGAGCTTGTCGCAGACCTGCACAAAGAGGAAGAAAAGCGCCTACTGGGTATCCGCACCTCCGCCCCAGCTACGAAAGCTGTTTCCCTCCCTGCAATTAAGGCTGGTATGCTGCGACAGTATAGATCAGAGCATGACCCTTCGAAGACGACGACTGTTGTGAAGAAGAAGGAAACGACGAGCAATCTTGATTTTGTCCGAGAGCACGAGGAAGTCCCAAGTTACAGTACAACCATCGACGAACAAATGAGAAAATGTTCTAATTTTGATTACCTCAAGTTTGTAGAAAACGATATGGTGGATGGTGGGGTTATGGATGGGGCCATTCTGGCGGATGCACTTGGCAACTATGACAGACACAACTAAAACTTGGATGGGATGGTGTGCTCGTCAACAATCCTGACTTTGTGTGATTAATGGTATTCTTTCCTCTCCCTTGCAGGAGCACGCGTACCATTTCGTCTGCTGAGGATAGACGCCCCATGTCTCTCTCAGCTTCAAGACACATTGTGGAACTGGTACCGATAACCGCAGCTTACCCTTCCCCGTTTCGTGCCAATACCAAGCAAAAAAAAAACAACAGATTGGCCTTATGCTTTTTTTGAGGAATCTTTCAACTATCCAGAGCCTTATCAGAAACTGCAATGATGTATGTGGGGTTGTTCACTTCTTGTTGTTTTTCGGTTCTTCCGAGACTAAGGTCAATTGTGCAACTGAGCAGGAATTGATGACCGACCCACTGTATATGAAAAACCATTTGGACCTCATCGGATCCTTGGCACAATGGCTACTGCTCTGAGTTACCTTGGCATCGTAGTGCTCAATACGCACGGAATTATGTTGTTCTCCTCATCACTTTCTGCATCAATAGGTTTACTAGTTCAGTGGTATTTACCAGCAAGCCCATTGTGGGATCTGCCCTTTCTAGTTTTTGCTCTCTTAGAACTTGGAACTCCCATAATATGATCGACCAGTGCTTGGAGTCACTCAGCAAATGCCAACCAATCAAGGAGTCTGCCGTGAAGGAGCTATGTAGCTGTGCGAAGAGTATTCTGAATGAGGAAGGGAATGTCTATCAGATTGGTGCGCCGTGCACCATCGTTGGAGACATCCACGGCCAGTTCTTTGATTTGGTTGAATTATTTCGTGTGGGCGGCGAGGTTCCTGACACAAACTACGTCTTCATGGGTGACTACGTGGACCGCGGATTTCACAGCGTGGAAACGTTTTTGCTTCTTCTCGCGCTGAAGATCAAACACAAGGATCGCGTGGCACTCGTCCGAGGAAACCATGAGTCTCGTCAGATTACTCAGGTGTACGGCTTTTATGACGAATGCCTACGTAAGTATGGTGGCGTAAATGTTTGGCGCTACTGCACAGATGTATTTGATCTTTTACCCCTTGCTAGTGTGGTTGAGGAGAAGATCTTTTGTGTGCACGCTGGCTTGTCGCCTGCAATCCATACAATTGAGCAAATGAGAGCTCTAGAGCGCCGTTGTGAGGTGCCTCATGAAGGCGCAATGTGTGATTTACTGTGGTCTGACCCGGAGGATATAGATGGATGGGGTCTATCCCCACGAGGGGCGGGATATTTATACGGCGGAGACGTGGTAAGCCAGTTCAACGCAAAAAATAAGCTAGAGCTCACATGCCGTTCACACCAACTGGTGATGGAGGGGTATCGTGCGATGTTTAACGACACCTTGGTGACAGTATGGTCAGCGCCGAACTACTGCTACCGATGTGGCAATGTAGCATCAATCTTGGAGCTGGATGAGCACCTGAACAAGAACTTTAAGATCTTCGAAGCTGCCCCCGAGGATGCTCGTGAAAACTCTCAAAAGACAGCACTGCCTGACTATTTCTTGTAGGCTCGTTGGACGTGGCCATCTTCTCATCTTCCTTTCCAATGACTGCGACACCGAACAACAGGCCCCCGAATCTCGGCCCGCCTCCTTGTTTCCCGGTGCATTGACCTATACTTGAGTTGTGATGGGGAGGTGAGTATCCGTCTTCGATTTGATGGACACCATATGGGATGGGTGGTACTCAGTAAAGGATGAAGTTGGCAGTGGATGGATGTACCGCGAGACAATCAGTGTTCTATGAGCGAGCCCTTGGTCTCTCACCTTGGTCAAACCATCGACAAGATAAAAAAGCAATATGATGCCGAGCGCATTAAGCCGTGCCCACCTGATCTCTGTGTTGTGCTGAGCCTTTTCCCCCTTGCTTCTCGCCATACCGGAATGCGCTGAGAGAGCTAATGGGTTCTTGGTGAAGATTATTCGCGCGGATCATATTTGTGCACTGTCAGCCACCCCCGACATCTGATGCGAGTTGGCTACCTCCTTCTCCTTGGAGCGCTGGAAAAGTCTCACCCTGAAGGGTTCTTCTGCACTTTCACGGATGCATTTTTGTTTTTGTTGTAGAAATGGCTGCAATCCGGAGTTGGTGCCCGAAAGGAGACCGCTTCGAACCTCCCCATTTCTAATCTTTAATAGTACTCCATTGAAGTGGCCATATATACCAACCATGTGTATTGCGGAATCCCCTTGAACCCGTTCATTGTCTGCCTTGGGAGTGCCCAATACAGCAGGCCCAACTTGTGTCGATGGGATAACTTTTTCTCAGTGTTATTTGCCATGATGCTTCTGCGTTTCTCACTTTCTTGTGGCTTTGCTTGAAAGAACTGATTTCCATGATCGACACATTAGGTTCATCGGAAAAGCATTCACCACCTTCCCCGCAGCTACGCAACCCTAACAGTGGTGAGGTGTCCCCCAATGTGCATTCATCTGCTCGGTGCCCTTCAGAGCGATCGTCTCGTTGCGTCTCAAGGAGCCTTCCCCAAGTGCTGATTGACACTGAAAGACTATTTGGGTCTGAGCAGAATCCACTGATGAGTCGCTACGCCGTGTGTAGCTCCTCTGGTGGGGAACAGGTTGCCCAGCCGTCTGCAGTTCAAGTGACTGATGAAAAAGGCAAGGTTGCTCGCCTTCCGCATGACAGCAGTGGTGCCCACTTGCGCATGAAGCAGAGCAAAAGAGTGAATCGACGGAAGATTGTCCTGCTAGGACAACAGGAGGTAGGGAAGACATCATTACGACTCTGCTTTGAATCTGATCCATGGTTCTTCAAGGACTTACCCGAGGTGCGGACAACTTCTGGAGTGGATATCCAAAGGCATGTCGACGTACATGACACCAACGTCCATGTCACTATTTCCGACTTTGCTGGTCAGGAAACCTATCACTCGCACACGTTTTTCTTGACTGACCGCTCCGTGATTGCGCTTGTCTGGAAGTTATCCTCGATTGAGCAGGGCCACCTGAGCAGGGGAATTGAAGAAGGTGAAGAATTGCGACTTCAGGGGTGGATTACTGAGGTGTACTCAAAGTTTCCAAATACAAAGTTGGTCTTGATTGGTACGCACCTCGATGAGCTACGACAGAGGGACGACGCATCGGTGGAATCTGTTCTGATGAAGGTTGAGGGAAGAATTGATCAGTTTCTTTCAGCCATCAAGGCTAAGTCATTTCTCAAAGGAAGGGACTGCAGGGGATCGATGAGTGTTGTGGGCAGTTTCGCTGTCTCATGCAAGAAGCGCTCTGTCGTCTGCCCCCGCAAGTACCAGAGTGCCATGACGCAAAGGAAAATGAGCTCCCTCCTCCACTTTATGGTAGAGGTCGCTCGTCGGGATTGTCAGGATGACCCGGAGTTTCCAAACTCTTCCATCCCAGGTCACCTCGACGCATTCATTAACCGTATTCAAAAGCTGCAAAAGGACAACACAAATCGACTGCTGATCCCTATCGGCGAGTTTGTCATGATGGCATCGGATGAAGGGATTCAAACCGATGCTGAGCTGCTCCAGGTAGCTAGGCTCATGCACTCCTGGGATGATATTTATGTTCTACATCCCTATTCCATCGAAAGCAATGAGTTCATCGTTCTCCAGCCTCAGTGGCTCCGGCGCATTGCTGCCGCCCTATTTTCATTTGCTCACGTTCTCCAAACGCCACTCCACCTGCGCAACTCCATCAAAGGCTTGGAATACATGATTAGCGCTGCTGAAGAAGCCGATATGTCCTTAATGAAAAAAGGCGTGCTGCGACTTCCCCTGGCGCGTGTACTGTTCTCCAAGGCCATCAAGGACTCATTTGGTGTGAAGGTCACAGATTATGATATCAACATGTGCCTTGGGATGCTACAGTCAATGGAGGCCATATGCCCAATTGAGGTTAGACCAGATGATGAACACATCATCGCTGAAGAGACACTTTCCATGGAGTTGACCGATCCATCTCAGCCGCCAAAGCGTACGGTGCGGCGCTATTTTGTTCCGTCCCTCTCCCCTTATGATACTCCCCTGGAGCTGAGGCGTATCGTTCCTTTGCTGTTTCACCGTGGACGCCGTCAGCGCATGACGTTTAATCTGCTTCCAGATGAGTTGTGGTGGCGATTACAGTGCAAGCTCCACTCCATCGTTTGGGTAGTGGCGGTGTATCAGCCTGAAAGTTCCGTTGTCTTGGACGTTGCCGCCGCTGGTATGGGGAATGATTGGACGGTGGATGACCTACGATTGCGCGAAGCAGATGATGAAAATAGTCGATGGCGAGATTCTCTCTGGCTAGGGGCGTCCACTGAAGCCCGTGTGTTGATGATACGTGAGGGAGCGTCTACGATATCCATCTTCTCAGCCGAGGTGAGCGCAGGAACTGCCGACTCCATCTTGGAGAAGCTAGAGGATGCCGTTTCTTTGCTCTTGTGCGAGTACGGTGGCGTGCAGAGAAAGATCGAATCCTCATGCTGTCGACCTGACTGCACTGGATGGATTCAGGAGGGATCTGATGGTGTCTTGTCGTGCTCCCAATGCAACGAGAAGATGCACGACCACAAAAACCATGGCTCCAAGTGTGTGGTTCATTTCTCCACTACGCTGATGGACGAGGTGAGAGGGTTGCTCACGGCTTGTGTTGCTAGTGTGTTTCTTCCGGGGATACTTGATTTTCTGGGCATCAACAGCAATACTCACCAACAACATCAATCCACCGCGCTCGACGCTGGCGTTGAACAAGTATCACGGATGAAGATGCCCGATGAATTCATTCATGCGCTGGATAAGGTTATCCAAGTTATTCTCTTTCGGTCGTCCAAGCGACGCCTAGAGATGTGGCATGAAAGACATGCTTTCCAATCGAGTTGAGTGGAATCAACCGGAACCAAATGGGTACGGGACTACGTACTGCAACCACCTTACATCCGGAGCTATATATCGTTGCTCCCCCCCATTGTACAGTTTCACATGTTTTTCTCTTTCAATGGTCACTGCTTTCCGGCCCTTGGCTCTTTGCCATCACTCTGAGGAACCCCCTCTCACTCTCTCGCTGTGTAAGTGCACTCCCACCTTCCCATATGACTTCTTCTTCTCTGGCTACGAGATTGGCAGAGAGCCATTAGATATCTGTTCTTTGCCCTCTTCACGTAATCTGTCATTGCTTGCATGCACTCTAGACTGCATTGACGCGCATAGCACACTGACTTGACGGTTCGTGGCCTAGGGGATAGTACACCACAGTTGCTCTGGAGTACAGCTCACACGATTGCTGATTCTATATTCTTCTACAGTACATGACATGCCAGCCAAGCGAGGTAGCAAAGCTTCCAACGGCAATTCTCCTCCACGGCTTTCCCCCACTTCTAATGACAGCACTCATTTTAGCCCATCCGATAAGGATATCGGAGCGGCACTGCAACGCTTGAGAGACAAACTTAGATCATCAGAACCTCAGTATACTGAAGATGATGTAGCAGAAATTCCATTTCCACTAGAGGGTGGATCACCGTCGCATTCACCCGCTCGAGCAGAGGAGCCACTCACTCCTCTTTTGTTAGCCGAGGACAAGCTTTCCCCAACTACTGGCGTAGGTGTACCATCTGGAGGATCATCTCTCAACTTAGACATACCGCTGTCGTTGGTTCTCTTCTCAACAGCGGTGAACTTGTTTGATGCGAAGCTGGTCAGCAAAAGCCGACGAGTCGCGCAGGATGCAGTGAAGCTGGTGAAGCAGGGCTACGCTCTGGTGTGGAGGGACTCAGAGTACATTGAGAACACCGCTTCTACGGCGCGTGCCCTTCTTCCGTCTCGCTCTGCCTCAGTCGGCTTTCCTGACACCCCGCATCCACGGAGCTCGGCACAGCAATCGCCATGCGCTCGCCGAAGCCTCACACTGCGCACGAATGGCCAGTCAACTTTGGCGGTAAAGTCTCCATCTCCGTCCCCAGCCCCAGTTTTTCGTCCACCAGATGAGCTCGTAAGGCTGCTTGCGGACTGTGTCCAGGTGGTTTTGGTCTACGCCAATGTTTCATATGTCCTACGACACACCATTACCAGCAGTGAAGGGACGTTGCGGCTTTTTTGCTTCATTTGCTCCGCTGCACATCAAATGGAGCAGTCGATGAGAGGTCCAGTCCGAAGTGCAGAGGAGGAGCTGTGCGCCCTCGAAGACATGTGGCGTGGGTGTGGCGTGGATGGACCAATGATTGGAAGCCTGAGGCAGTGCTACCTCATTGAGTTCCTGCTGGATGCTGGGCTACCACCTGCGGTGTGCTCATCTCGATACGATGGCCTTCAAGCTGCCTTGATGTCCAAGAAGGAGAAAATTGTGCTGGACATTACAGCCAGCCGGCACTCCTTTCCGCTGATGATGCGAACGATGCCCTTGCGAGGCATTGCGGGTATGGTCAATGTCTCAGCCTGTGCAGACCCCAAACTGAGAGTGCGGCTGCTCAGTAAAATGACAACCGAGGGCCTCGTGGAGAAGCTGAGTGCAGAGATTCAGTCCGCGGTGGAGGGGCTCATGGCACCACCTTCCTCACCAGCAGCCGGCAAACCCAAGTGCCTTTCTCCGCCCAGCCGAAGAGGAACCGGACGTTCGCCACGAGGGGAAACCTCCCGAGCGGGGAGCTCCGCCCCAGGTTCTGCCTCACCCAGCCCTGGGCGAAGTACTGCGCGTTCTCCCAGTCCCTCCGCCCCACCTACTTCACCAACCTCTCGAAGTTTCCCATGGGAGGAGGACCCTCCCCTCCAGAGATTGGGCCTCTGCATAGATATCTTGTTGCTTCTGACGAGCCCGAACCTTCGCGGCGCGGCAGAAACCGAGGAGCTTCTTCGCAACCCAAAGACTGCGGGGTCAGCTATTACTCGCTGCATCACGTGGTCGACGCACGAGAAGCCACTACAGGATATCATCATGCACTTGCTTCGGGTGCTCTGTGTTGCCAACACCCCCTGCATGGGCTATTCGCCAGCGCATACCATGAGCATGCTTGTCCATGCTCAAGCTGCTGACTGCATTCTTCATATTGCCGCTTATAGCGGAAGCACATACGGCATGGTGGTGGAGTGCATTGACGTCTTCATCGCGGATTCCTTGGTAGGGGCTACCGAACACAGCGGGAAACAGAGTGGCGGACGAACACACTCTCCTGTGAAGGGCCCGCCCACCTCCATGGGTGATGGTTCGGTACCGGTACCCGCACTCGACCCAAGCGGCCTCCTTGGCCTTTTCGTCCCGTTGCTTCTCATGGAAGATCATGCAGAGGCTAATCGAAGGTCGATTGTGTCGTGGTTCGGCTGGCTAGCTGAAAAGCTACTTCCTCAGGTGTTTGAAGCACCAGTGCTCACCCTGGGACGACGGAGCAGCTCAGCGTGGGGTCGTCGACGGCTAGAGAAGGCTGAGGAGTGCACCACCCAGGGATCGGGATGGTGGAAACGGGAGGCTCCAGTACTAGCACGGGATCTGACGCGAGAGGAGATTCAGTCACTATCTTCCTACTTCAGCTTCTGTTGCCGGGTGATCTGTGAAACGACATGGAGAGATGGCTGTGAAGGGCTCTTTGCGAAGATGGCATCTCTTTCGTACAACGTGGTCGTGAACAGTCGCCGTCGATCCAACATCTACGTCGGCCAAGCTGCGGCTTGTTACGATTCCCTTGCACCCATTTTGGAGCCAGTGCAGGGCGCCGCTCCTGGCGAAAAGAGCCTAGATGTGTCCATGGATGAGGATGCGCCGTCAACCCCACCTCGACTTCTATCGACTGATCGCTCGCCGGCGCGCTCTTCTAAAAGAGGAAGACGAGGGCAAATGGCCTCACCGTCGAAGAGTGAAGAACTGTTTCAGACATTTATTCCGAGCCCGAGCTCGCCGCTCTTCTACGACGCCTACAGCTCACGTAGCACTGCTCATGAAATGAGGGAGCCCGATGGGATCAGCCGTGGACTCTTGTGGGGGGACAATGAGGCCAATTCACCAGGTCGCGAAGGGGCAGCCACCCCACCCCAAAGTCGTTCGTTCGCTGACGAGGAAGAGCAGCGCTCCCCAGAACAAGTCACTCGCTCCTGGCGAGATAGCCTTTCACTGCGTGTTCTTCTCTCCACAATCAGCGGAGGCTTGGGATATCGCCGCTCACGCGAGGAGTGAGAAAGAGGAGAGGTCGCCGTTGCCAAGTGTGGTCTGTGACACACACACGCAACAAAAAAATGTCCACATCTACCTCCTCACTTCTGCTTCTTGTTATGGGGAAACTTGAACGACGTGGTCAGCACATCTTCTACTTCTGCGGTTCTTGATTCTCTTCTTCTTCTTTGATCTGCTAGGCGATTACCACACAAACAATCACGAGAGACGCTACCAGTTGTCCTTTTTCATGTGGATATACGTTCCCTTCGCTGTTGGTGCGGGTGTGTTCTCCGCCATGAACGCCGTAGGCTCCGTCATTTGTTGGTACGCCAGCCAACGACGTATCATGCTCGTCACCGGCGCTATCAACACGACCATTGGTGCTGCTGGTGCGGTAATCTATCCCCATGATGTGTTCCTGTCCAACGTGTACTTGAGCGCGGCAGCGTCCTGCGCATCTGGTCAGTTTCTTTTGCATGCTGTTCGTACGCCCAGTCTATTGAAACCTTCAGGCGTTGGTCTTGCTTATGGGTTGTGGGTGATGTCACTGCTTGGATACGGCATCAATCGTGGAAAGTGGGCCTACGCGCTTCGTTTTGACTGACCGCAGGCTCTGGCAGCGGTGGCTTAACCCCGGCGTTTACGTTCAGGGGGTTTACAGATACATGAGAATCAATCACTCATCCATCTCTTCATCAGACAAGACTGCTTCTAGTGTTCGAAAGACTTCAGGTGTTCTGTGCCCACATTACTTTTTTTTTTTTTGCCATCATTTGTATCCATCTCTCCTCTTTGAAGTACGTGACAGAAACCACATAGATTGAGCTTGCCAGCACTGTCGGAATAGCGCACATTCAGTGGCGCTAGGCTCTGCGCACTCACCTATCCATAGAATTGACTGAAACTTCTCTTCCACAGCTGGGGAACACATGCCCCCCGTATCTCGTCGTGGGCATGTTTCCATCGCCAGTCTCTTTGATGCGGCACAGGCCCAGGGAGGGACGCCGAATCGTCGAGGCTACCACATTGCTCCTCCCGGTTCATCGAGCCGACACCCATCGAACTCAAGTGACAGCCGCAGTCACGGAAACGGCACGATTCCGTCATTGGGCCCGTCAACGGACCGCACAAACAACACCCCTTCCACAGTATCCACCAGCTCCTCCCCCACACTTCAGGCTGTTCGCCAGAGAATTCTCGAGGAGTTGGCGACGGAGCAGCAATCATCATCCACGACTCACCATGGCCGTCGTGGGGACACCACTCGTCCCGGAAGCAAACTGCAGGAACATCGTCAGAGGGCGATGGCAATTGCTTTTGGGTCTGGAGCCGATGGTGAAACACCGCGACGGCTTTCCAAGTCCAAAGCTAGCCTGGCAGATACATTGGGTAGTGTGGAGGAAGATGAGCTGGAGGTCTCTGCTGTGGAGTTCTCTCTCAATTGCCCGTACTCACAGCTTCCCATAACAACTCCGGTCCGAAGCCGTGATTGCCAGCACGTTCAGTGCTGTGATCTCGAGTCGTGGATGGTACTCCTGGAGAAGTACCGCTCACTGCGCGACCCCAAGGGACCTTGCCCGGTGTGTGAGCAGCGTGTGGCGGCGAGTTCACTCGAAGTGGATTTGTGGATGCTTTCCATCATTCAGCTCATGCCATCAGGTACTCATTTGATTGTTCTTGAGAAGGATGGTTGCTACCGTAGTGGTGATATTTCTCGAGTACGCCGCAAGGAGGAGCTGATGATGGAGATTGACTGCACGCAGGAGGACTATGCCAATCTTCTTGGCGAGGTGATCGACGACAGCGACCATGACGAGGCTCCCGTCTGTCTGGAGCCGAACCTTCGGCCTCCGATTTCCGCGCCAAAGCGCACGCTCGTGGAGCGGGCCCCGTCCCCGCCCGTGGTTCGGGTGAAGCAAGAAATGGGCGTGGCTGGCGATTCCCCCTTCACCCAGTCTGCCAAGGGATCGCAGGAAGGTGGGGTTGTTGTGGTCCACTATGTTGAGGCAAAGGCACAGAGCGATCGCACAGCGCTGCCCAGCCAACTTCGGTTGTGGAGGCTTTATTGTGGTAAGTGCCGCACCATCATGCTAAAGGGTGAGGATGGACGGATGGAGTCGTGCGGCAGCTGTGGGGCGGAGTTTTCCGTGGAGAGTTGCTTCCTGGTTCGACAGTTCGACGAGAGTTCCCGTGTCTCGATGGAGTTGACCCCCGACAACACTCTCATCTTGTGTGGAGTGGATGCCGTGGCCCCGTACCTCTACCGAGCAGGATTCTTCCGTACCTTGTTTCGACCGGAGGATTACGCGATGCCAACCATATTTTCATCTCCCCCACCAGGTGTGTGGGTCAGCACCTACGCACTTACCAGATTTGAACTAGACTTTCTGGAGGCTTGTTGCCACCGCGTTGCGTGTGGAGATAACCTCGTGGAGCTGGGTGAAATGATGGTTCCCAGCCTCTTTCGAATTCCACGTCGACGGGCGGCTGGGAGCCAGAGCGGGCCGTGGTCTCAAGGGCGGGGACCACACTCGAGCCCCTTTGCTGCTGCAGCCGCTTCTTCTGGGTATCAATAACTACCATTGAGAAGCTGAGCTTCTTCTACGACCATTGCCATGGAGGATGATGGCCTTCGCACAGCGAACAGGGGTGAGGTATGCAGTTGGTGAGTGTGTGTGAGTGTGTGTCACAGATATTTGCTGTCACTACCCACTATCCTTTGCTCGTACATTTCTTTTGGTTGCTTCTTTGCATACACACAAGGGTACTGTCGGTGTACCAAACTTCACATTTTTTTTTTGCGTGCTTTACCTACTTTGGTTTTGGGTAAGCACCCTTCACAGATTTACCTAGGTTCTATTATCTCTTCCATACTGAGACGAGACCTTGGGTCAAGTTCTAGACAGCCCCTTGAAGTGTATGTTGTGCTGTCAGAACGAAGAAGAAAGATTCACCTTTCTCTGCTGCTTGCTAAATCATCAGCCGCTGTAGAAAGGTTGGCGGCAGCCATATACCAGTGGCTGCAGATCCTACCTTCATATCCACCGTTTGAGCACGATGCGCGGCATTTGGTCCTTACTACCGCAAGCGCGGCTCTCCCCCTCTGGTAGAGTCTGGTCGAGTAGCGTAAGCCTCCAATCAGCCGCATGCTTGGGGCACCATGCATACCGTAGATCCAATGAGACTGGTCACCACGCTGTTCGCATAGAGGGCCTTGCTGGTTGCAGTGTCTTGGGAAGCTTCTATGCTTCCAGAACCCAAAGCGTTTCTGTGGGCATGTGCCAGGCAGGGCGTGCCCTACACCACACGTGCGCTACCTTTCATACACGGTCGGCACGCTGCCTCGACTCTCTCAAACCCAGCGATGCTCGCAAGACGCCAACAAGCTTGGCGGAACACAGTGCGAGTACCTCCACCAACGAAGATGCAGGCCCCATATCCTCCCAAGCGATTCCACCGCCCGCGGCGGCGAAAGTTACTCCCGCTCCTTCAGTGGATCAGCCGCCAAAGGGCCGCCGTGACGGCATCTTCATCTCCGAGGATACCTCTGACATCCCCATCCGCCGCGTGTTGGGTAAGGTTTGGTCCTACCTGTGGCCTAGAGGGGAGTGGAAGATCCAGGCACTTGTGGCGGGGAGTGTGTTGTGCGTGCTCTCTGCCAAGGGGCTGAAGGTGGCAGTTCCGTTTTGGTTCAAGTCGATTGTGGATGCCTTGGCTCCGATCTCCATCGGGACGACTGGTGTTGCCGCCACGGAGGTTGCGGCTAACTTGGGACCAATGAGCATCGGTGTATTCGGTTGTGTGGTGGCCTACGGGTTGTGCCGCATCACCTCCTCCATTGCCGAGGAGCTGAAGTCTGTCCTGTTTGCTCCCGTGGGCGGTCATGCCTCCACCGTGTTGGCGATGGAAATGTTCAACAAGCTGCACCAGCTGGATCTTCAGTTTCACCTCAATCGGGAAACGGGCGTCCTCAGCAAAGACCTCGACCGTGGGAGCCGTGCCTTTTGGACCCTCGCCTATGCCTTGTTGTTTATGGTTCTCCCTACCTCGTTTGAGATGGTGCTGGTCTGCGGTGCGTTGCACACGCAAGCGGGGCCACAGTTCATTGCCATCGCTCTCATTGCGGTGGCGTCCTATATAGGCTGGACCATTGTGGTTACCAATTGGCGAGCCAAGTTCCGAACAAAGTACAACGCTCTGGACAGTCGGGTTGGGGGTCTCACTGTGGACTCTCTCTTGAACTACGAAACGGTGAAGTACTTTGGAGCGGAGAAGTTTGAGGAACAGCGCATTTTTTCAGAGACAAAGGCCATGAATGCGCAGCTGGTGAAGCTGGACCAGACTATTGCCATCCTCAACTTTGGCCAGCAGGCCATCTTCGTCAGCGCTGCAGTTCTCAGCCTTTACCTGGCAACTTGCGGTGCCCTTGCCGGTGCCATGACTGTTGGTGACTTGGTGCTGGTTGATGCGCTTCTCCTGCAGTTGTACATGCCGTTGAGCTTCCTCGGAATGATTTACCGCGAGGTACAGAGCTCGACACAAAACATGCAGGCAATGATTGCCCTGCTGGATGAGAAACCATCCATCATTGAGCGATCCGATGCGAAGCCTTTTGTCTATCACAATGGAACAATTGAGCTGAAGCATGTATCCTTTGAGTACGCCAAGGCTCCTGGTCGTTCCGTGCTGAGGGACCTCTCCCTGACAATTCCTGGAGGAAAGACGGTGGCCTTTGTGGGCCCTTCAGGAAGCGGGAAGAGCACCATCTTTCGCCTGCTCTTCCGTTTCTACGAGCCGTCCTCGGGTTCCATTGTGCTAGACGGGCAGCCGCTCCACGAGATACAACTCGCCAGTATGCGTAAGCACATTGGTGTGATTCCCCAAGATACGGTTCTCTTCAACGAATCCATTCGGTACAACATTCTCTACGGCCGCATGTCGGCAACGGAGGAGGAAATGGTCACTGCCGCCAAGAAGGCTAGCCTCCACACCACCATCACTCGCATGCCCGAGGGCTATGACTCATCGGTGGGCGAACGAGGGTTGAAGTTGTCTGGTGGGGAGAAGCAGCGGGTGGCCATCGCGCGAGTGATCCTGGCCGACCCACCCATCCTCCTGGCAGATGAGGCCACGTCGGCCTTGGATAGCAGCACCGAGGTTGGGGTCATGGAAACGCTGCGAAGTGCGTCCCGGGATGGACCTCCACGCACCATTATTCTCATTGCCCACCGCTTGACAACGGTGAAGTCGGCGGACATCATTTTTGTGCTCGATGGCCGTGGTGGCATTGCGGAGCAGGGAACCCACGAAGAGCTGTTGGCCAAGTGCGGGCTGTACCGCCACATGTGGCTAGAACAACAGCGGCAACATCCACTCCCTGCCAATTCTGCGCGAAAGTGATTCACAGAAGGGAGTGGAAGGAACCCCACCGGATGGTGCCGAGGACGTCCTTAAGTTGATGATGTAAGGGGTGCAGAGACCAGTGTGGTTTCGCGCTGCTTCGTTTTTTTTTTAAAACATTTTTATTTGTGTGTGCTCCAACGAGTGGAATCTGGGTGACACACACCATTGCTCTTGCTTGCTCTCTGCGTGTTCCTGACCATCTTGCTTCCACATCGCCAAGTGTGGATGGGAAACTATACCGGAGAAAGCAGAATGGCTTTTTGCGTACTCCACGTGGTTGAAGGTCCCCTTCACCACACTCCAGCCATGGCATGGCCTTGCGCTGAGATGCTCTTCAATGATGTGCTCCGCCCCTTCTTGTGTTCTTCATGTTGTTGGGTCAAGCCTGGTGGTTCAGCACGCGCCCATCGACTGCCAGTGTGGCTCTCACCTCCATGTCCGCGTAGGCGGAAACACCCACCACCATCCAGGCTCCATTGAAACAGGTTTTTTTTTTACAAAGGACTCTCTGTGAACCAACAACAGCACGGTTAGTGACCTCCACAATAGGAAGTCTTATCTCTCTCCCCTCCCTTATTCGTTGCTCATACGTGAAGCATCACCATGAACCTACTGACAACGCATCACCTCCAGAGCTATGGTGTCGAGGCGCCGGTAGCATCGCCCAGCACCTGCCTCGCTGCCATCTTTTCCCGCCTCAATAGCCAGTACGGACCACTTCCACGGGCAGAAGCCACAACGGCCGGAGAGCACGACTTGGTCTTGTTCAGCATCGCAGCAGATCTTTCAACGGTGGCTGCTGCCATGATGGGGTCCGACCAGCAGGCAGGACCCCGAAAGGTAACCTTGCCCAGCGACTTGTCACAGTCGTGCACACAACTTCTTCTTTCGTTTGAGCACACTTCGTTGGTGCCGTCACTGGAGGAGATGCCTCTCGAGACTGACAAGCAGGAAGCACCAATGGAAGGGGCAAGCACAGAGGCTTATGCCTCTGTCTTAGAGGATTCTCTCGTTGAAAGAATTTTACAGGAACGAGGTGTGGACGTACATCATCCATCTGCATCCCCACCATGTGAGGGTGTCTGCGCCGAGCGATGCGACATGGCAACTCGACTGAGGTCGGCTGGCATCACCTTTGCACGGCTGCAGAAACTGAGTGAGGCCTCGTTGCCCAACTCTGGCGGTGCATGGATTCTCGCCCTAAAATGCTCTTCCACTGTGGGCGGGACAGCAGCTACTTCCCCGATGGAGGCCGACGAAGAACTGCTGACGTTAGGGGCCTTGCTCGACGTGGTGTTTGGCCAGATAATACCGTTGACCCTCCAAGGAGATGGGCCACAGCTGCAACTGTGGCTTGATTTACAAGCCCTGGACACCAGCGCGGTGCGGCTTCACACTTCTTTTCAGGTGCTTGCCACACAAATGCTCGTGGCATTTCCCTGGATGAAGATTATTCACGTCACCCCACCTACGCATCGACCTTCTTCACAGGGTGAGACGATGATGGGCACTGAAGCAACATCCGCAGTACCTGCATCCATGGACGAACCAGAGGACGTGAGCACGCACCCCCTTCCGTCTGACGTGCCCCTAGAGAGAGAGCCTGACCATGGTGATGCCGCGATAGTCAGCATCCATGTAGCAACCTCCACAGAGGTTTCCTTCCTACTTCAATCTTGGCCAGTTGTGCCGCCGCCAGTGGTGCCAAAGTCTGCGAGTGACCTGGATGATGTGCCCCTCTATCAACTACATGAGGCTGCTCACGGCATTGACGTGTCGTTGTCTTCCTCATCGTCGGACGACGACGTTCCCATCTTTCGCGATCCCAAGTTGGTTTCGCTTCCCATCAAGAGTGTGCCGTCTCGGCCTCATCGCACGCCATCCGCACCAACCTCGATGACCTGCTTGGATCTCTCTTCGTCAAGCTCCGATGATGAGGTTCCCATCTTTCGGGACCCCAAACTAGTTTCCGTGGATGGTTTCCAACCCCTGCCACACTCCATGGCCTGCCTCTTTATAGAGGTACCCGCTGTGGAGATGTTCGAGTACCAACTGCGGGAGGCACACTCAACCCTCCGCTACCTCCTCACGGTGTGGTCGGGCATTCACATTGGGGGGCACACGAACTCATGCCTCTTTGTGCCGGCGGAGAGGAGGCTGATTGTGCTGCTCGTCAGGGATGACGCACAGGTGTACGGCCTGTTACGGTGCTGGGCACGATTTGCGCATCACGACTTCTGCATGGTGGCGCCGGTCTTTGTTGTGGGTCCATCCATCAAGAAGGGTGCCACTTCTTCTTCTTCTTCTGGCCCCTGTGGCTCCACCGCAGGTGCCAACGATATCAACTCCCCTGAAGCTGCAAATTTGCTGAGCTTGACGATTCAGCACATTTGCTCAAGCTTCCGTATCTGTGCTCTTGCAAGTCACGCCGTGTGCCCGACGAAGCTCGGAAAAAGGGCCTTCCGGTCGGCTGCTGGGATACTCCCAAGCCACATTTATGGTTCCAGCCGAACATGCATCAAGCACCTGCACCGCAAGGCGCGGTGGATGTGGAAGAGCAGTGACCGCAAGCGGAAGCTTGGCGCGGTTGAGCCGTCGATTGATGAGAGACGTGAGTCTCTCTTTCGAACCCTCTCCCGGTGGAACGGCCTGGCCAAGGCACTCCTTCGCACTCCGCGCCGCCCAGCGGTGGCCGTCATGTCCATCCCAGGCAAGTTGGTGGATTGCGTCTACGGCCTCGTTCGTCCAGTCCTGTCGAACGAAGGCTGCCTGGCCACGTACAACCCTCGAGATCGTGAGCGTACTCAATCGGTTCCCCCATGCACCATCGCCTCCTCCACACGAGCGCTGCTGGTGTCCTCCTTACGTACCTTCTTCACGAAGGAGGTCTTCGACACCGCCGTGAATGTACTGCAGACCTCACAAGGGGACTACGTGACGGACTACTCCTGCAAGACCATGGGCTACCTCAAGTTTTTGCTCTCTGGTACGGTTCGCCGGTATGTGCAGGTGTCTGTGTTGCTCAACATGGAGATTCTTTGGAGGATGGAGATCAATAACTTCCCATTATTGCTACCGATCGATGGTAAAGACGCGTCCACTTCGATCCTCTCGTCCATGACGTGCACCTGCCAGCCTCGCTGCTCTGAACGTATTCCACGCACCATGTCTGGTATGAAGTGTTGCCGCCATATGGCGCAGCTGCTCTTTTTCTTTCTCACCCAGCAGCCGTGGGAGGAAATGCGGTCTCCATCATCGTGTTCTCCCGTGAAGTTTCGGCAACGCCGGGAGAACAACCAAAGTCAGCCCAAGAAGAAGCGTACGGAGGCCGCCGAAGCGGGTCCATCTTCACCTTCCCCAGCACCACCATCATCACGATCATCATCATCATCATCATCATCATCACCATCGTCGTCGTCGTCGTCGTCATCGTCACAGTCACAGGAACAAGAGGATGCATGGTTGATGAGTGAAGGATAAACCCGCACAATCCCAGGAAGTTAAGGATTTGCCGTCGCTGGAACGGTGGTGTTTGTGGAGTACTCGACGAGAGAACTCTCAAGGAGATCCACCAATGAACCATCATCACTCACCATCAATCAATCAATCATACCCAGTTCTGGTGTCACATGCTCTTGCGCCAACTCATCATTTCAATGTTTTGTGTCTTCCTTCTCATTGCCACTTCCACGTTTTTCTAGCTGCTTCTGCTTAACGTACTTAGCATCTTCATTCTTCATTCTGCGTTAGCGGGAGGTCGTTGACCCCCCAACCAACCAACAACAACAACAACAACTCTTTTCTTGTTTGTGTCGCGCAGCTGGTTGGGCAACATGTCCACGCTACGCATTCTTTGTGTGCATGGCTACCAACAGAATGTTGACATCTTTGAGAACCAGCTCAGCAAACTTCGCAAGCACGTCGCCGACGTCGCCACGTTGAGCTTCGTGGAAGCTCCATTTGCCATTAACCAACAAGAAGGGGAGGAGGTGGTACTGCGGTCGTGGAGCTCGCCCGAGCATGCGCGCGCGGTAAATGAGGATAGTCTGGAGCTGACGGAAGACAGCAGCGCAACACAGGATGAGCTATACGCGGAGGGAGACCGTGTTCTGGAGGAGGCAATTCGAGCAGGCAGCTATGATGTTCTGCTTGGCTTCTCTCAAGGCGCGCTGATGGTCTGCCGATTCCTCATGAGGTGTGTTGTGGTCCTGCACTCCGATCCAGCTGCACCAGCTCTTCCTCGTGGAGTGATTCTCGCCGGCTGCCCAGATCCGCGGCGGGTCTTCTCCGACAGCTCCCTGTTGGAGGCCTATCGAGATGCTTGCTACGGAGGTAGCGGGGCGTGGGAGGGCGGCTTTCTCGGCGCAGTCCAGTCGCTCCACATCATTGGCTCGCAGGACGCTTTCGTCTCACCCGACGAGAGCATAACCTTTGCGGCGGATTGCGACCCCATCTCGGAGATGATCGTTCACGACCACGCCCACAGCATACCCGAGCTCCGACACATTTTGGATTCCATCCACAACTTTCTCGAGCGTGTGACCGTGGACGGCGACGGTGCTGCGTGGATGCACTACAACGAAGCACAAGAACAGGAGATTGAAATGATTCGCTCCATGTACGGAGAGGAGTGTGTGCGGCGACGTGGCTCGCTGCACACACTTACACTTCCTCTTTTTGCCGCGGATGAGATGGCCTCGGTCGTCTCTCCTGAACTCAAGGAGGCCCTGGAGCGCCTGCAGCTCCACGTTGTGCTCCCGGCGGCCTACCCCCACGTTCTGCCCGAGATGGAAATCCTACGGGGCCCAGCTTCACACAACGTAGCCTATGAGCGGTGGAGATCGCAGGCAGTCATGCGTACCATGGACTACTTACGTGAGTCCATTGGCCTTGGGGAGGCCATGCTGATTCCTGGTCTTCTCTTCGCCAACCAGGATGCGACGGAGCACCTCGAGATCCTCCACGACGCACTCGATCCGGTGAAGGCGACGGACCGCGCGGGCAGCTCGGAAGAGGAGGAGGATGAGTGGATGGCCGAGACGGAGGAGCAGCGCATGGATGCCATCTTGGCGGCCGAGGTGGAGGCGGTGAGCCTCGCCAACCAACGCCGCACGTCGGACCCAACGGCCGCGACGGCTGGTGTGGCGGCACCACACGACAGCTCCGCCCCGCCGCAACTCTCGGGTGGATCATGGAAGCTGACGATTGGCCTGATTGGCAAGCCCAGCGCTGGCAAGAGCACCTTCTTCAACGCCATCACCGACCCCTCCAACGAGGAGGACCAGGCGCGTGTGGCTGCCTTCCCCTTCACAACCATCGAACCCAATGTGGGGATGGGCTATGGGCCCGTTCGTTGCCCCTGTGCCTGTCTCACCACATCATCATCATCATCGTCCGCCAACGATGATGCCATCCGTGCTGACTTCGCCAGCTGTGACGCCGAGTACGGCCATGCCGTCGTCCATGGAGATGGCCACTACCGCCGGCATCCGGTGCGGGTGAAGGATGTGGCGGGTTTGGTGCAAGGGGCCTACCAAGGCAAAGGCAAGGGCAACGCCTTCCTCAACGACCTCTGCGACGCCGATGTGCTGGTACACGTCGTGGATGGGGCGGCGTCAACCGACGCCGATGGCAGCGCCTGCCCACTCGGCCAAGGGTCCACCGTGGACGATATTCGTTGGGTGAGGGCAGAGGTTCATAGCTGGATCTACGACAACCTCAAGAGCAAGTGGAGCACCATTGTCCGACAACCACCGAAGCTACGAACCATGTTTACGGGCTACCGCAGCTCCCCAGCCTTTGTGGATGGGGTACTTCGTCAGCTCGACATCCACAATGACACCGACCTGAAGCTGAAGATTCGGTGCTGGAAGCCGGTGGATCTGCATCGGCTCGTGGCCCTCTACATCTACCGCCGATTCCCGCTGGTGGTGGCCCTTAACAAGTCGGATCTCCCCACCGCGGCGGATGTGGCGGCGCAGCTTCGCTCAACCTACCCGGACGAGTGCTTCATGCCCATGTCGGCACAGGTGGAAACCGACGCCCTTACCTTGAGGAAGAAGGGCCTTGTATCCTACAACTCTGGGGAGCATGCCGTGGTGTGGAGCTCGACGCCCAGCGAGGGGCCGACCACCACCAGCAACAAGGAGGACGCTTCTCGTATTCAGCGGGTGAAGGACTTCTTTGGCCACCATGCTGGTGCCTCTACGGGGGTGCAGGAGGTGCTGGCGGAGGCCATTCGTCGCTGCGGTGCCGTGTTCGTCTTTCCCGTCGCGGTCTGGCGTCCCGCCATCTCCTCTCTGAAGCACGGTTTTGCGTTCAAGCAGGGTGCCACCGTCGAGGATGTGTTCTGGACCATGACCTACGCCAAACTCCTCGATGGGAAGTTGGTGCGGTGTGAGGTGATTGACCTCGGTGACAGCTCCAGCCACGACCATGCCGTCAGCAGCCTTCCCGCATTGCACCAGGTCATGAACTTGAAGCGGCTGGATGTGCTTCCGGCTCACTGTGTTCTTGCTCGAGTACTCGCAACCAAACGACAACTTCAGTGAGAACCCCCCAGCCAATAATGTGTGCGTGTTTGCTAGTGTCCGTGCGGAAGAAAGGAATATTGCCTGGACATGAACCTGCGCGCTGACCACCACCTTCTGCTTGATGGATCAGAAGATGTGGTGCTCCATCCAAGCTCCCCCCTTCACTTCCTTTGAGAAAATCTATCCTTCGTGTTTGCGCGTATATTGCTCTTCTGTGGATGATGTGCTGTCTCCCACACATTGGACCTCTCCCTCTCTGTTGCTACTCATCATCATCATCATCATCATCATCCCCACCTCCCTCTCTTCATGCATCTTTTCAGTGTTGTTTTGGCTAGTTTATAGAGCCTGGTGGTTGTGCCTCTTATTGGTGCGCTTCCCCCACACACAACAACATCCCGCAGATCTCCTCCTTCTCCTTTCGTGCACACCGTGCGACTAGAGCAGTGTGTGGCGCGTCAGTTGGCCGGGGAGATTGTGAAGGAATCCTTTTCTTTTCTTCTTCTATTTTTCATTTCTTTTTTTTTTGTTGTCGCCAGCAAACATCCTCTGTGTTTGTAGAGCTGACCCACCACTTCGAGTGCGTGTTAGGAACCAAGTGCTCTCTCGGCACTCTACACACACACACGTGAATGACCACAGCCGTACGCAACTTTGCGCTACCCCCAACCGGGGTCAGCGCCTCCCGCGACACCTCCGCGCAGGAAGCGGCCCAGATGGAGCTCCAAGCCGTCCAAGCGGAGCGTCGAGGGGAGGATAGCGAGTGCATTCAGCTCATGGAGCAGGCCCTTCAGATTCGTAGTAAGTCAGCCACTCAGATGGAGGAGCAGCTGCGGCACCAGACCAGCGATGTAGAGTATGCCCGGCTCTCCGAGGACTACACCAACGCCTCCCATGAGCTCTACGACGCGGCAGAGCGGTTGGTGGTGAAGTGCAACACCTGCGGCGTTCATCTCTTCAAGAAGGGCGACTTCGATTCGGCCAAACCCTTGCTCGACTACTGCCTGCAGCTCACGTCGGAGGATGCCTTCCCCTTGCGTGAGGTGGATGATCGTCGTCGCCATCTTCGTGGAGTGACGCAGAACAATCTCGGATGCATGGAGCGCCGTCGTGGCCACTTCAAGGATGCCCTCGCCCACATGCAAGATTCGATGGAAACGGCAGGAACGGAGTCTCCGGTGGCCTACATGAATATGAGCGCCATCCTAATTCAGCTCCGCCTCAGCGACGAGGCGGCCAAGATGGCGGAGCGTGCGGTGGATCTCCTGGCCAACACCCCCGAAGATCCTTCTCTCTTGGCTGTGGCACACCACAACCTCGCCATGGCCCTCGAGCCACTCGACGTGGATCGCTGCATTGAGGAGTACGCCCTATCCTACCAGCTCGCCTGCTCCACGATTGGGCGGGACAGCGAGACCACCAAATCCATTGAGCGGAGTTGGCTGCGCTACTGGCACATTCACCGACCAGGCCAGGTCGCCCCTTTCATGGCGAGCCCACGCAACAAGACCCCACGCGCGGTTGCTGCCCCCAACAACAACAACAAGGAAGGTGGCGCTGCGGCAACCACCAAGCCAGGCGAGGAGGAGGGCCCTGTGGATGATGTGGTCGAGATCTTCCCCCACCCGTTTCTACGCTTGCACGACGCCAAGGGCGGCCCGCGGGGCTCACCCACCGACGGTGGCGGCAGCGGCCCCTCCTTCGGCGGCCCCGGCATGGATACGATCAAGCGCATCACCGGCCGCGCCGCAAGCAACGCCAACAACGGAGCTGGCGGCGCGGGCAGCGGGGCTGGGCCACGCGCCTCTGCCGCCAGCAGCAAATGGGGGCCGAGCGTCTCTCGGACGGGCTCAAAGTTTGGCAGCGGCGGCGTTGAGGCGGGCGGCGCAGGCAGCCGCAGCGCATCGGGCGTGAATAATAATAATGGCGCGCGTGGCGGCAGCCTCGCCGCCTCCGCGGCCGGCGGCCCACGACGGCCCCTCGGCAAAGGCCCCACTTCCACCACCAGCGCTGGCGGCGCGGGTGGCTTTCGGAATGGCCGGCCGAGCTACGAAAGCGGCGAGGCGGGTGGCGCGCATGGGCGTACATCGCTGCAAGCCGGCGAGGCGGGGGCCGACTCGAAGCGCCGCAACCGCTCGCCCACATCCAACAACCGCGCTGGCGGGGCGGAGGCGGGCTCGCCCACAAAGGCAGGGAAGGATGGCCGTCAAGGCTCCGCCCAGCGGCAGCTCTCCCAGTCGAGCAAGGCGGTGCAAGACGGAGCTAGCGGGGCCCAGCGCTCTTCCCTCTTCGCCCGCAACAACAACAACACCGCCAATGGTGCGGGGCACAAGAGTGAGGGCGGGGCGCATGGCCACAATGATGCCACCGCTTCATCCACCCGCCGCCGTCTGAGCCCGTTGGATGCCAAGGCCTCCGCGAAGGATAAGAGCACCACCGATGGCACCTCTACACAGGCGGCCGACCACCACGGCGGGGGCAAGAGCGGCTCCGCCGGAGGCTTGACCAAGGGTGCGGGCGGCAAGCGTCTTCCGCCCTTGGCGGATGGAGCTGCCGCTGGTGCATCATCGGCGACCAACGGTCGCGTGGATTCCGCCGGTGCCGCCGCCAGCGATTCCTCCGCGGCGCAACAACGTTTAAGCGCGGGAGGCCGTCGAACCAAGTCGGGCCGCAACTCCGACGCCTCTCCGCCACTCGGCACCGTGAAGGAGCTAACCCTCTTTGAGCGCAACGGCGGGGATCTGGTGGCCTACCTCACCGACCGTCTAGAGATGCTTCTCCACGATGAGGAGGAGCTCGAGCGCATGTACGCCAAGGCGGTGGTTATCCAACGCCACTACCGCGGCCACTTGGCGCGACGACGAGTGAAGGACGCACGGGCCAACCTGGCTCGCGATCGCGATTTGCTGCGCATTCGTCGCAACATCGCCGCCCGAAAGATTCAGCGCTTCGTGCGCCTTCACATGCGAGGATCTCGATTTGGTGGTCGCAGGCGCCAGGGCGGCGGCATCGACCGCTTCTTCCACGGCGCGGAGAACCTCGCGGCAGTCAAGCTGCAACGCATGGCGCGAGGATGGCTGGCGCGGCGCATCTTCCGTCGCAAACACCGCTATCACCGTGAGTGCCAACGTGCCGCCACGCGCATTCAGAATTGGTATCGCGGCTGCCTCGCCCGACGCAGCTGTGCCGCCATGCTTGCCGCCCAGGCGGCTGCTGAGGCGGAGGCAAAGGAGGCGGAGCGTCGCGACTACGCCGCCACACTCATCCAAAGCAGCTGGCGCGCCCACGCGCAGGAGAAGCGCACCCGAGATGAGCTGCGCCGCCGTGTGCAGCAGAAGCAGGAGGAGGAGGCACGTCGGCAGTTTGTGGCGGCCCGCCGCATTCAGTGCGCGTGGCGCTGTGCCATGGCGCGCGATTTGGTCAGCGACCTCCGCTTCGTGACGGAGCAGCGCGAGGCGGAGCGCAAGGCCGCGGAGAAGAAGCGCAACGCCACCATCAAGCTACAATCGTTTGGCCGCATGATTATTGTCCGACGGGAGTCCATGCCGCAACTCACCCAAGCACGTCTGCGCGCGGCACAGATCATCTCCAAGGGCAAGGATACCTACAAGGCTGCGGCCATGATCCAGCGGGCCTACCGCGCCCACTTTGCCCGCGAGGAGCTTCGCCGTCTCAAGAAGCTTCACCACCACGAGCTGGAGGCCGCCCGCCATGCCGTCCTCGCCACCTTGATGCAGCGCGTCGGCCGCGGCTTTGAGGAGCGCCGTGCGCTGCAGCAGGAGGCCTGCGAGCTCTCTCAGGAGGCGGCGCAGTACCAACGCCAATTGGCCGAACTTCATCGCCTGGACGTGGAAAAGGCAGAGACGGAAAAGATGATGCTGGCACCAGAAACGATCAAGGCGGTACGCATGCTCTCCATTGAGGAGGATGATGCTCGAGCAGAGTTGGAGCTCGAGGAGATGCGGAAGCGACGCGACTGTGCCAACGTGGAGAGCCGCGCGGCTGTCTCGATGGAAGCGCAGCAGGAAGAAGCCACCCCGGAAGAGGAGGAGGATGAAGAAGAGGCGGCCTTCCCCGCCGACGCCAGCACCACAGCCGGGTCGGAAGATGATGATGATAATGATGATGATGATGATGAAGGTGCTGCACCCGCGCCAAGGCATGGCACACCTCCACCACCACCAACGGCCTCTGCCCTCCCCTCCATCCCGGAAGCGGTGATGGGCCTTGGCCGCATTATCCACGCGAAGAAGGAGCTCCGCGGGCGCCAAGCTCGTCGGGATGAGTATCTTCGTACACTAGAAGCACAGGAGCCACACATCCATGAGCAGCCCGCCTTCACGTCGGCGACCGTTGATCCATTCGCCCATAGCGATGATGATGAGGATGATGAGAATGAGGCGGTGCCTGCCGTGGCACAAACCGCCGCTCCTCAAGCACCCGCCACAAGCTCCTCACCCCAACAACACCAACCCGACGTAGCAGCCAGGGATGATGCTGATGATGCTGATGATGTTGAGGCTGCCTTGGCATCCGAGGCATGCAAGGGCCGCCCCTCCCGAGCCCAACTCAAGGCGGAGGAGCAGCGGCGCAATGACCTCCTCGAGGCCCGACACCAATACCGCCTGAAGCAGATTGAATCCGCCTCCACGGCGGAGCAGCTCAAGCCCTTCGCTCGTACACGCCTCCCTCTCTATCCTGGTGCAACGCGCCCGAAGCGCCAGCCCGAGGTGGTGGAGGATCTTGGCGCCGCCGTTGTTGGCGGGGCCCAGGCGGCGCGCGCGAAGCGTGAGGAGGAACTTGGCCACATGGTTCTGCGCCTCTACCGTGGCTATCAGGCACGTTGCTACACGAGAGCTCTCAAGGAGCTGCTTCAGACCTACCTGGACCTCCTCGGAGACCACGGCCGCTTTGATGGCCCGCAGCTCGACTTCACCAAGTTGCGCTACTACTCCTCCATTTACCGGCCGATCACGTCGTGGAGCCCGGCCAAGACACCGCCCGAGTACAAACGCTTCGAGGCCCCCTCGCCTGCATCCAGCATCTCCGATACCCCGGAAGCCATTGAAGAGGCTGAGGCTGAGGCTGAGGCTGAGGAGGTGGATGAGGTGGTGCAGCCACAGCAGCCCCAGACGGCACCGGCACCAAGTGCTACTGCTGCACCTGCCGTTGTTGCGGAGGAGGAGAGCGAAGAGGCGAGGTCGGAGCGCCATGCATCGGAGGTGGCCCTCGAAGGCTTCATCTTGGTCATCAAGGCCAAGAAGGAGCGCTCCGCACGTGCCTCGTTGCGCGATGCCTACCTCGACGAGCTCCACCACCAATCCAGCCCGCTCGAAGGCTTTGCCAAAATCATCAAGGCCAAGAAGGAGCTCTCCGTGCTGAAGTCGCAGCGCGACGAGTATATTCGTAGTATCCAGCAGTCATCGGAGGCCTTTGCCATGGAGATAGGAGGCACCGAGGAGGGTTCGTCGCGCCCGGACACGGCCAAGCAGATTGCCGAGGAGGGCCAACGCCTTCAGAAGCTGGAGGATGATGAGGTGCTCTTCGACGAGGATGAGCGTCTCTCCGCGCTCAAGTCGCAGGAGGCCGAGTTCTGCTCCGCCAACAAGGTTGGGGATGATGATGAGGTTGTCCTGGCAGATGATGGCGATCATCACGACGCACCCACTCGTAGCCCCCCTCAGCCTCCTGCCATGCCCTCAGCGGCGGTGGAGGTGCCCGATGTAGAGAGCACCGGAACGTCCCGCCCCAACACGGGTGTGGTGCGTGGCCGCCCTCGCCCCCTCTCTGGCGCAGACATTGAGGAGGATGCCGCGATGGAGGTGGAGGAACAAACCCCCGAACGTGGTGGCTCCCCTGAGCCTCCATGCCGCTCCGAGAGCGTCGCGACGCGCGCGCCGGAGCCGAGCACCGATGGGTCTCGCCCCGACACTGCCACACAAATCTCCCGCGAGCGCACAGCCCTCCTCCGTCTGAGCGGGGAGGTGCAACTCCTGAATGAGATGGCGGAGCTGCAGAATCTGCAGTCGCAGGAGGTTCTCATCAACTCCTTCTCCCCCGAGCGCGTCGAGGAACGTGGAGATGATGCTGTGTGCCAGGAGCTCTCCGCCCTGCGTCATGGCGATGCGGAGAGCACCGATGGCTCGAGGCCCGACACGGCGGCACAAATTGCGCAGGAACACCGCCGTCTCGTGCGCTTGAGCGGAACGGAAGAGATCCTTGGCGAGAAGCAGCGGCTCTCGTGCCTCGCCTCGCGCGAGGAGGTGGCCAACAACTCCATGCCGAACTCACCAAACGCGGAGGCCGATGAGGTGGTGGGATCTCCAGGAAGCGCACGTGGATCTAGCACCTCCGCCAGCGACCTACTCACTGGCTTTGCCAAGATCATCAAGGCCAAGAAGTCGGTGGCCGCACGCCGCTCTCGCTGCCAACAGGACGTGGAGAAGCGCGTGGCCTCGGAGTCTGTTGAGCGCCAAGAGGAGGAGGAGGCGGTGGAGGGGCACGTCGTTGTTGTCACGCCACAACGCGCCGCCGAGCTTCTCTGCGGGTTTGCCAAGGTGATTCAAGCCAAGAAGTGTGTGGCTGAGCGCAAGGCCCGTAGGGATGCGTACCTGGAACATCATGAGCGCCCCGACACAACCTCCTCTGCGGATGCCGAGACGGCTGATGGCGATGATGCCGCGCGCATGCTCCAGTCCTTCTTCCGCTGTGTTCTTGCCCGCCGCGACTTGATGCAGTTGCGAGAGGCCAAGTACCAACGTTTAGCCACCGACTTGGCGAGGGAGAAGATGCATGACGTTTCGGCTTCCTGCATCCAGCGCGCATACCGCCAACACGCTGCCCGCCGAGGCCCGGAGAGCCGTCGCGAGGCGGCAGAGCAGCTCGTCGATGATATCCTGAGCCAAAACATGGGTCTCCCCGGCGCGGAGGAGGGCGCTGAGCCTATCAACGCCGGCGCCTCCACCGCACCTCCCGAGCCGAAGGAAGACCGAGGCCTAGGAACGAGCTACACCGACTTAGATAGCGCACGGAGTGCGAGCAGCAACGCCATCGTTCGTGAAGTGGATGAGTAACATGCACGCTGCAACACACACACACACACACACACACACACACACACACACACACACACAACAATCCAAGACCGTTTTTGTGTTGGTTTTTGTGGGAGCTGCTTGATGAACGTACGCACCAAAAAAAGCGTTCTGTTGTGCTCTCGAGCGGTTGTGCGATGGAGGGCCGTCTCCGCACATATACCAGACGTATGTTCGTGTTCGTCATTTTGTTTTTGTAAAAAAAAAAAGAAGTTTGTGTCTGTAAATCATGTACAGCCCACACACACAACACACACACACACACATACTCACGATCAACTACGTGCATGAGGTGGGCAGTGAGATCAGAGGACGGGGTGGGATGATGTTGGATGAGTGCCGCCAGCCTCAGCCAACCTCCACCACCTCCCCCTCTCTCCCTGTGTGGGAGGCTGGCACCTCCCATCACGTCATAGGTCTTTTTTTTTGTTTTCCGAACGTGGGCTGACCCCCCACATACTACACACACACTCGATGTGCCATGATTAGTGCGATGATCTCCTCTATGCTGGTCATGCAGGAGTGAGATGGATGAGGGTGGCGTGCCCTCATGATGATGTATCCCGTTTGTGGTTGAACCAACACAAAAGACATGCTTTATCACTATTCCCCCCCACTTCCTCTTGTGTGGGAGAGTGGAGTGGCTACCAGATGCTGTGCTACCGTATCATGTGCTGCACTCATCATGTTTTTTCTTCTTCTTCTTTTTTTTTTTTTTTGGGGTTCTTCTTGCGCGCACTCCACTACGTTGTAGGGACGACGTTCATTTGTTCTCCCATCATCATATTAGACGTACGTGGGGCGGTGGACGCACGTATCACCCACACCTACGCACCTCCAGACACACACACACATCAATCCCAACATCATTCCTAGATTAGTGAGCGTGGTAGGCTCATGTTGTTCGAGCCCTGTGGAGATCTCAAGAAGGATTATGGCGCCTACTGCGAGACCCTCCGTCTGACGGAGCGGGAGGAGGTGTACCGATCAATTCTCACGAGCACCGAGCTGGAGGAGGTGAGGCGGCAACGGCGCTTAGCGGAGCTGGCGCAGCATCCGGTGGAGCAGGCCTCTGTGGTGGAGGAGGCAGAGGTGAAGATTCAGGAAGCGGCACCACCACCACCACCACCCCCGCCTCCACCGAAGGAGGCCACGCGTGGGTCAAGTCGCAAGGCCAAGAATGAGAGCTCCCGCTCGAGCACCGGCCGCAAGAGCACCAACGGCCGCGATGTAGAGCAAGGTCTGGAGGCGGAGGATGTGGCTCTGGCCCTTGCCGAGACCCCCGTTCTCACCTTCGTCAAGCTGCGCCACCCAACCTTTTGCATCAACCAACGTGACATGACCCCGCTCTGCCGTGCGATGCCACACTGCCCATCCTTGGTTTCTGTGGAGTTCGTGGGGAGCGGCCTCTCCATTGAGAGCTACCTCCTCCTCACCGAGGCCTTGTACAAGTGCAGGCGTGTGGCGAGCGTGAGCGTGGATTTCAACTGCACCGCCAAGCCAGGCTTCTACGTGGACCCGACGGTGTTGGTGCCCACCCCACAATCGAGCAGCGCGCTGATGTCGCCCCCAGCAAGCCCAGTGAGTGCCACAAATGTGGCAGCAGCAGCAGCAGCAGCAGCAGCAGCTCCGGCGGCGGATCAGCAGCCGGTTATGACCTTGGACTTGGACAAGGCAACGAAGCGCGTGGCGTCACCGGGCAAGAAGAGCGGCCGGAAAGGGGCCAAGGGGCCGGAGGAGGCTGAAGCAGCACCGGTGGAGGCCGCTGCCCTGCCCGTGGTGGATGAGCCTGGCGTGGTTTATCTCAAGCCGACGGAGTTTGCTGGGCTGCATCTCATCCCCACCGCACTCGAGGAGCAGATTAAGGAGGAGCGTGAGAAGAAGGGTAAGGTGGACCCGAAGAAGCAGCTCCAGCTCCAGGCACAACAAGAGGCACTGCAGCAGTTCAACGATGCACACCGCATTAAGCTGCCGCGGTCGTGGCATGGGATGCTCTTCACCAACGTTCGCCACCTCAGTCTGCGTGGGAATGGGATCGATGATGAGGTGGTGGCGGAGATGGCCTACCTCATGCTTCGTAACCCACGCACGCAGCTCATCTCGCTCAACCTGTGGGGGAACCGGATCACGGACACCGGTGCGATGGAGCTCGCCAAGGTCCTTCGCGGCAATCGCACGTTGCGCTCGCTCGATGTGGGCCACAATGATATTGGCGATGCAGGCCTGCTCGCCATGACCGATGCGTTCCGCATGCAGGAGTTCCTGGCGATGGATGAGCTGGCGGCGTACCGCCAAAAAGTGCTCAACCGTCCAGACGCAACGGAGGAGGAGCGCTCGGCCTCTTCTTCCTCGATGCCCTCTAACCTACCATCCTATCATGATCTCTACTACGTCTGGCATGCACTCCGGCACCCCCCTGTGGTGGAAGAGAAGGGCCGAGAGACGGGTGGCGGCAGTGGCAAGCGCAACGCGGGGAAAAACAAGAACAAGGTGGATGCCCCACCCACGGTGTCACGCCCTTCCGCCGCCTTTGATCGTGACTGCATTCGCATGTTTCCCGCCGGTGGTGAGCCTGGCATCCGCGCACCGGGCAATACCGTTTTGGAGATGCTGAACCTCGGGGACAACACGCGGATTAGCCTGGAAGGGGCCAAGGAGGCCTGCCGCTGGCTCGCGATGCATGAGCCCTCCACGGAGGATGATATGATCGCACTCGGAGCGAAGGCGATGGAGAAGACGCAGTCACCAAACAGCCCACGTCGGCCCATGGACCCACCGTTGGTGGCACCAAACTCAGCGAGCGGGCTCGGTCGCAGCCACGGCCACAACTTGACGCAGTCTTTTGCGGCACCTCCGGTGAATCTCGTTGGCCCACCGGAGAGGCACTGCGCGGGCCTTCGTCTCCGCACCTTCGTGCTTCTGACGCACCGCTATGATTCTCAGGCGGAGTGGCGGGCGATGAATGACTGCCAAATGGCCATCAACACCGCCTTGAATGGATGGGCGGTGCAGCCTTCACACCGCGAGACGAAGCACAACTCACTCACTCTGGGCCTCTCCACGCGCAAGTAGCACCATCGCGCCCCATCATCATCATCATCTTCATCTTCTTCCTACTTCCAACTACATCAACTGTGTTGTTGTTGGTGAGCTTTGGTGGATGACGATGGCGATGAAGATGAAGGTTGTGGTGGTGATGCTGCACACCAACGCATCATCATGTGTATTAGTTTTGTTCCTCCATCATCCCAACAATGGATAGAATTGATGGAGGATGAAGACCAACAACAACAACAACAACATCATCATCTTTTTCTTGTGGCCGACCGTTCGTGTGCGCGAATGGTTGAGGGCCATGTGGCACACTGCTCCAGATATATTCATGTGCATCGCGTACATCACCTACACTCATCATCATCATCTTCTCTTCTTCTTGTTTTGGTTTGTTGTTGTGCCAGCCATCGCTATCGATTATTCATCTCCTTCAGCATGTCCTGGCGTGCTCGCTTCACACCAAGTGTGGCCTCTCTGACGGTGTGGCTGAACCCCAAAGACCCAAACTGTTTTGGCGTGCGTAACTGGTGGAGATCGAACCTCCCCGAGCTGCAGCTCCTCAACCCGTTTTGCACCTTCACCATTCAGGAGCTCTCATTTGGAGAGCCACACATGTACGTCAATTATACCCCAACAGACCAACGCATGATTCGTTTGGCTGGCGCGACGGAGGAGGAGTGCGAGGACATCATGGAGGCGTGCATAACCTACGGCATGAATCATGCCATCATTGAGCGGCCACGCACCGATGATGGCGGCGATCTCATCAACCAACCCGCCATCACCTCATTTGGTTATACGGAAAGCTTCACCGCCAAGTTGGAGGTGCAGCCTCCGGCTGATATTGGCCAACGTACGCCGGATGGCGTAGATGATCCCGGCCAGCGCCCCCGTCTTTATCCTAGGAATGTTGG